>PVIU01011440.1:0-64847 GCA_004026605.1 Ondatra zibethicus | reverse complement strand
GTTCTGTGTATGCTTTCTTTGGGTTCACCTAGGTATTCAGCTTCTCTGGGCTTGCGAGCTAAGTGTTTGGTGACCTTTATTTTATAGCTAGGGTCCACTAATGAGTGAGTACATACCATAATCATCTTTCTGGGTTTGGGTTACCTCACTCAGGATAGCGTTTTCTATTTCCATCCATTTGCATGCAAACTTCAAGATGACATTAGACACTCTTAAGGGACATGCTTTCTGTATTGTAGAATGCTAAGCCTTGTCTCTGACTTCTGCTCATGAATGTCAGTAGCAGACATTCCCCTAGCTGTAACAATCAACAAAGTCTTCAGATACTGCCAAGTGTTGTACAGGAGAAAAAGTGGTTCTCATTTGGGATCATTGGTACTATGGTTTGAACATGCTTCTTGAAAGTATGTTTTAAACTTGAAATCATTGGCACAGGAGACCACTTTCTAAATATAACCCCAGTAGCATAGACACTGAGAGAAACAATTAATAAATGGGACCTCCTGAAACTGAAAAGCTTCTGTAAAACAAAGAACATGGTCAACCAGACAAAACAGCCTACAGAATGGGAAAAGATCTTCACTAACCCCACATCAGACAGAGGTCTGAACTCCAAAATATACAAAGAACTCAAGAAATTGGACACCAAAAAAACATGTAATCCAATAAAAAAATTGGAGTACAGACCTAAACAGAGAACTCTCAACAGAGGAATCTAAAATGGCTGAAAGACACTTAAGGAAATGCTTAACATCCTTAGTCATTAGAGAAATGCAAATCAAAACAACTCTGAGATTCCATCTCACACCTGTAAGAATGGCCAAGATCAAAAACACTTATGACAACTTATGCTGGAGAGGATGTGGGGTAAGGGGAACACTATTGCATTGCTGGTGAGAATGCAAGTTGGCACAGCCCCTTTGGATGTCAGTGTGGTAATTTCTCAAAAAATTAGGAAACAACCTTCCTCAAGACCCAGTAATGCCACTTTGGGGTATATATCCAAAGGATGCTCAATTGTGCCATAAAGACATGTGCTCAGCTATGTTCATAGCAGCATTAGTTGTCATAGCCAGAACCTGGAAACAACCTAAATGTCCCTCGACCAAAGAATGGATAAGGAAAATGTGGTACATTTACACAATGGAGTACTACACAGCAGAAAAAAATAATGACATCTTGAATTTTGCAGGCAAATGGATGGAGCTATAAAACATCATTTTGAGTGAGGTAACCCAGACCCAGAAAGACAGTTTTCACATGTACTTACTCATAAGTGGTTTTTAAACATAAAACAAAGAAAACCGGCCTACAAATCACAATGCCAGAGAACCTAGACAACAATGAGTACCTAAGAGAGACATACATAGATCTAACCTACATGGGAAACAGAAAAAGACAAGATCTTCTGAGTAAATTGAGAGCATGGGGACCTTGGGAAAGGGTTGAAGGGGAGGGGCGGGAGCAGAGAAAAATGTAGAGCTGAATAAAAACAAAAAATAAATAAAAAAAGAAAGTATGTTTTTTTAAAGCTCAATAGTGTAAAGAGGTGAGACCTAGTAGGAAATTTAATTAATTGGATCTCATATCACGAATAGATCAATGTTGTTATTGGGGGGGTGACTTGCTACCATGCTGGTGTGGGACAATTGTCTATATTCTGTCAATTATGTTTTAAATAAACACTGATTGGCCAGTAGCCAGGCAGGAAGTATAAGCAGGACAACCAGACAGGAAGTAAAGGCAGGTCAATGAGAACAGGAGAATTCTGGGAAGAGGGAAGCTCTCTCTGAAGTCCTGTCCAGACACAGAAGAAGCAAGATGTGACTACGCCACTGTAAAAGGTTCTGAGCCATGTGGCTAACACAGATAAGAATAATGGGCTAATATAAGTTATAAGAGTTAATAAGAAGCCTGAGCTAATGGGCCAATCAGTTTATAACTAATGTGTGATTTCTTTGAGACTTAACGACTGTGGGAACTGGGCAGAACAGAAACCCTGTCAACAAATGGTGCCCACGTGGACAACTGCATCCACACAAAGCCTGAAAGAGATTGGGAAGTAATTCTAGATGAAAAGAATAGATTTAAGCAAGGCTTATTGATAGCAGCATTTTCTCAGGTGGGCTCTGTTTGCTAGAGGCAAATGCGTCTCATTTAAGAGAGGCTTCCTGACTCAGCTTTAGCTGCAAAACCTTGCAGCTCTTTTAAGAGGTCCTGCCATGAAACACCTCAGTGGTGTTGATGAAAAGCTGACCGCATGCTTTTTGGTTTTCAGTCATAGCAGGAAAAAAGACACTGTGTTTTAAAATGCCGGCTTTCTGGGTGGTCCTGCCAGCGCAAACTCTGACTCTTTCAGGCAGGAGGTCCAGCTACATATTTTTTTTAGTGTGGTTTGTGAGCACACTACTGCAGCTTGCTTGCTGGCAGGGACCTTGAAATGCCATAGTGTTGTGGCTACAGCCAGTACCTCTGCCATGAGGCTGGAATCTCAGAAAGCTAAGAAATGGGCTGGATCTAGCCATCAAAGGCACGGCTATAATCCTCTCCATATTACTTAGCAAATTAAGACTCACATGGTCAGAAAAGGAGAGATATACAGTAAAAAGAGATTCAAAGATGAAGAAAACATCTAAATGGTTTACAGTGTGTTAAAAATATACGCAAGCTTGGGAGAGTAAAGAAAAAACTTAAAGTCCTTAAAATAAAAAAGAAAGAGAGTAGTTGGGTATGGTGGTATACACGTTTAATCCCAATGCTTGGAAGGCAGAGGCAGACAGACCTCTGTGTATTCAAGTTGTGGTAGCACACACCTTTAATCCCAGCATTTGTGAGGCAGAGACAGGCAGATCTCTATGAGTTCAAGGACAGCCTGGTCTATAGAGTGAGTTCCAGGACAAAGGTGCACAGAACCCCTGCTTCAAAAAGCCAAAAAGTAAAAGTAAAAATAAAATAAACAGAGCCATGCAAAGGTGAAAAATACACAGAGAGTCTGGATACTGTATGTTATTATGTTCTCTTTGAATTGTTTGAATGCTGAGGAAGGAGCAACAGCTGCTAAAAGATATTTGTTTATAAATGCTGCTGAATTAATTCAAGATAGGTATTTTGAAAATACCTTGACTCAAAATTGAAGTCAAAAGGTATGTTACTTTGGAGAAGAGGTTTTGCTTTTATTTCCACAGGAAGCGAGAGGCTGTGGATTCATTCTGAGTTAAGAACAATCAGTTTTGATCAAGGAAGACCACCTGAGAAATCTCCAGTAGGAAGAGATGGCCCAGATGTCAGAGTTCTACATCCAGAACAGATATAAGACTACTGCCTGAGATGATCAAGACTCACAGGATACTCGAGTCAGGACTTGATCATAATTTTAAATTTTCTTTAGGTCCCCATAAGATTATCAGCACCCCCAACCAGCAGGAAGTAGTCTGGAAAACTACGCCTATATTCCCAAAAAATGGACTATGGATCTTCTTGTTTTTTTTTTCTTTTTCTTTTTAAAAAAGGGGGAAGTGGTGTGGGACAATTGTCTATATCTGTCAATTATGTATTAAATAAACACTGATTGGCCAGCAGCCAGGCAGGAAGTATAGGCGGAACAACCAGACAGGAAGTAGAGGTGGGTCAATGAGAATAGGAGTATTCTGGGAAGAGGGAAGCTCTCTCTGCAATCCTGTCCAGACACAGAAGAAGCAAGATATGACTACTCCGCTGAAAAGGGTACTGAGCCATGTGGCTAACACAGATAAGAATAATGGGCTAATATAAGTTATAAGAGTTAATAAGAAGCCTGAGATAATGGGCCAATCAGTTTATAACTAATGTGTGATTTCTTTGGGACTTGATGCCTGTGGGAACCGGGCAGGACAGAAACCCCGTCAACACCAGGCTATTGCACTTCCTACCCTCTAGAACCATGAACTGACCAATTTTTTATGTTAAATTACTTAATTGATAGTATCCTATTTTATCTGCATATAGCCAACTGCTCTGTGTCTAACAACCTAGCATTCAATATACTTCCACGTAATTCTCTAGTCAGCATACTTGTTCTGCTTCCTAGAGTAACCTCTGAGGCAGAAACTCTGCTTATTACTTGACTTCTGTTTTCAAAAATGTGAAGGCAAAAGGACAACGGGGAGGCAGTCATCAAAGTTTCAACCTTGTGACTGAGGTGAGGGTGACTCAGTCTGGGGTCATCAGTTCTTCAGTTGGAACTATGCATATTTATTGAGTACTTACTGCTTCTAGACGGCATGAAGAAATCAGTGTTCAGATCCTGACCCTTCTGCTCAATATAACCTTGGATAGCTCACTTAATTTCTCAGTGACATCATTTTTCATGCCATATAATTGGGTAATAATATCATTTATTAATCGCTGTTTGGAAGACATGACCTGAAATATGAAAATCTTGAGAGTAGGATCTGTCACATGCAAACATCTGCCAAGTGATTGTAAAAAAATGTCACTATGCCTGCATGTCGGGACTGGTACTGGCTCTGGCTCTTGGGAATCAGCAATCAATTAGTGGCCTTGTTGTTGTGGAGTGTGTGTCCTTGTATGGTGCCTATAACCCTCATACAAACTCCATGAGATGCAATTGGCCTAGGTGGGGAAAGTGCAGCTAGTGAGAAGATGTAATTAGTTAAATTCACCCAACTATTAGGTACCTGAGTCAAAAGTGGTACCCAGATTCCTCTGACAATATAGCATATTCAGTTCTCATAGATTATCAATATACTCACAGAAGACTACAGTCAAAAGGATATTAACATTCTTTTGCTTGCATTATTTTCTTACATTTTCTTTCTTACTTTTTCTACAATTGGGGCTTTTCTACCATGTTCTTACATTGGATTCCCACTTCATATTGGGAGAAATACTTGGAGACATGTATTATATTCATGGCCTTTCTGATACTGTTGCTGATGGACCAATCCTGGGATTTCACTGAAAATGAAATGTCCACTGTGATTCATTTCTGCAGCAAATGGGTAATGTGTACTTTGGACTTTAAAAATAGAGATGAGTCAAGGAAATCATATGTTTCCCATTTAAACTAAAGCTTTTCAAAGATTTAGGTACCCCTCCACCCTTTACCATCATATTAAACATGATGACCATAATTGGGGTACACATACAAATAGAACTTAAAATAGCTCATTCCTTTCCAATTATAGCATTTGGCATTACTATTTATCAAAATAATAATTTAAGCTATTTCTGGTCAAATTCCACATTGGCTCAAAAATCTCCAGTGTGTCAATACTCATTAGCCTGAATTTCATCACCACGTGAAGCGGGATGCAAGATTGTCAGCCCTCTTCCCCCCTTTCTCTGGCTTACCCTTGCTCTCACTCTCACTGTTTCTCACCTTCTGCATGGATTATGAGGCCTGTGTGTTATAGACACAGGCTGCCTCCTTCTGAATGACTTTTCTGTTATTATTGTCCTGGTACTCCACCCATGTTGGTTTACATGGGCTACTTAAGTGGGTGTGGATGACGAGAGCTGCCAGGCTGCCTGACTGCCATCTGTGCTTGTGCCTTTCAAGTCAGCTTCCTGCTCTTCTGTATTAAGGCCAGCCCATCATAGGATATGCCATCTCTGAGTACTTTGTGCACCTTGATGGCAATCAGATGCTTATTTTTAGGTTAATTAGAAATAGTTTCCTATATTTTAATGAAACTTAATCAAACTACATCCTGGAAAAGCATGCTGTGTAAGAGTCTTCTCTTTATCTGCCAAGTTAAAATTTTCAGAAAATACCTGAAGTAACAAACAAATGACTTCTACCTGATTTGCAGTCAAATTATGTTTAAAAAAAAACATAAAACAGTCACAATATACTCCTCAACAAACAAAAGTATTGAAAACAGGAAGAGAGGAGGAAGTCAAGGAAGAATAGAAGGAAGAATGATTGAACAAAAGACAGTAAGAACAAAGCAAAAATGTAATTGCATTTCTTGAGAGTTATTTTATTTTAATTTTTTATTCATTTTTTAAAAATCTCTTCACTTGGAGGACTTTGAAATGCTCTCTTGGGACTGTGTGCTGTCTGGTTTGCCTCTCTTGTCATGCTGACTAACTTGGTTTTGAAACTCTACTTTTAGGCAAAGATACAAAATATACCAAGGAAGTCTCAGGAGCTCATCTCTCCCTCTTTCTAAGGATCAATATCTAGCATATTAGAGCAGGGAGGTCACACTGTATGAAATATATTGACCCCACTGGGCTTTGCAGATCAGGCATCATACATTCACCACCACTGATAAAAGTTCTTTAAGGCAAGGGAGCCATCAGCTGCCAAAAACTTTTAGAATACAAGTAAGTATGTATTCTTCCCATGGAGAAGCAAGTCTGCTTCCCATGGAGAAAACAATTTCATCTTTGTTTCTACTCTGAAAAATCTCACATGTATGTGTTCACGGTCAGTTAACAACACTAATGATCCCCCCCCCCATTTTCCACAACAATACTTAAACTAGCATTCTGGCTCATGGCACATGGCAGTAATGCCATCACTCTGGAGATGAGAAAGGAGAATCATATATTTAAGATATATTGTATCTTAAAGATATTTGACATATCAGATACATGATGACCCGGAATACCTAGTTCAAGGTCAGCTTGGCCTACATGAGATCCTGACTCAACAAAAGCCAAACAACCAACAACAAAAATCAAGAAAAGTTCTGATCATGAAGTGTTCTACTAGAAACAAACTACATTTTAAGGTTGTGGACTCATGAGAGTGTTCATTTGGAGGTAGTACAGTCACTCTTTCAGAAAAAATTAGTAGGTTTTAGAAATAGGAGACAGAGATTGGCTGTAAATGAGACATTCAATGACGGAGGCACATCCTAGATTGAAGCGTTAATCTAATTAATCTTTATCAATAAAATTTAGGAATCAGATATCAGGGTAAAAATCTAACAGATCAGAGAAGCAGGGGAGCAGTCACCAGTGACTGCCTACCCATTCCCTTCCAAAAAGGCCTAGATCCTCTCTCTGCCCTGCCTTATCACTTCCTGTCTCCTCTCTCTACAGACTTCCGGACTTCTGTGGTTAAGTAGTGGCTAACTCCATCCTCTGACTTTAAGCAAGCTTTGTCAGAACACAAACAAAATATCACACAGCACAAGATTCACCTTACCTTCCCTCTGCACTTTCTTATCTTTTTCCTGGGAGCTCTCCTTGCCCTGTGCATCCACATGAAATTCAGTTTCTTTTACAGCAGTGTTTCTCAGTCTTCCAAATGCTGTGACCCTTTAATACAGCTCCTCATATTGTGGCGATCCCCAACCACAAAATTATTTTCATTGCTACTTCATAACTGTAACTTTGCTACTGTTATGAATCGTAATGCAAATACCTATGCTTTTCAGTGGCTTTAGGTGATGCCCGTGAAAGGGTCATTCAAGTCCAAAAGGGTCACTACTTGAAGGTTGAAAACCATTGTTCTACAGGGTTCCTCCCATAGTTTTTGCTTTACTTGTTTTTTTTTTAAATGTGCAATTTCATTTTGTCATCATGGTAGTTATGATGTTTGTCCTCTGAGTTATTGTGTTCTTGACTTCTTAGCCTGGAATTGATGGGCAGGAGCTTACTTGCCTTTCTTTCACTGGATCACATTGTGTAGGATGCTGATCAGGCTCACATCTGCTTAATTAGTGTTTATGGAGTAAGTGGAACCTGATATTCTGTTATTAATATGAGGGGTAAAGATGGAGGCAAAGATGTTGACACCTAGTGTATGTGTTTAAGAACCAAAGAACTAGGAAGGAGAGATGCCCTAAGTTCCTGAGAAAGACTAAGAATGTAAATGTTCACTGCAACTTCCTTGAAGTTAATTGTTGATGTTTTGATAAACATTGTGAGCCTGAACTGGCATAGACATTGTTTCTTCTGTTATTTAGGTTATGAAGAAATTCTATCAAATACTTCAGTTACTATCATTTACTCTGATGCTAACTAGAATGTTTTCTTTGGTGAAATAAATTACTACAGTTTTGTCAAGGAGTGAAAGACAGATTGTTAAATAGATGGATTAATGCCCATTTTTGGTGCATGTGATAGCTAGAACAGTTACATTTGCCCTCATGTTTCCACATGAAAGTACTGAACTTGCAACAGGAGACTTCAAATTTGCCACCCTCTATAAAAGTGAAATATCCAATTTATTATATTCCACACTTTTCCTAAGTTATCAATATGAGTTCATTGAACCTTAAACTGAATTGGTACGGGAGAATTGTCTGTATTCTGTCAATTATATTTTAAATAAACACTGATTGGCTGATAGCCTGACAGGAAGTATAGGCAGGAAAACCAGAGAGGAAGTAGAGGTGGGACAATGAGAACAGGAGTATTCTGGGAAGCAGGAAGCTCATTCCTCCACAGTTCTGCCCAGACCACCGATGAAGCAGGATGTGACCTGCCCTGCTGAAAAAGGTACTGAGCCATGTGGCTAACATAGATAAGAATAATGGGTTAATATAAGCTACAAGAGCTAATAAGAAGCCTGAGCTAATGGGCCAATCAGTTTATCATTAATATAGACCTCTTTGTGTGATTTCTTTGGGGCTTAACAGCTGTGGGAACTGGGCAGAACAGAAACCCCAACAAGCAGGCCCTCATGTTACAGAATGGTGCCCACGCAGACAACTGCATCCACATAAAGCCTGACAGAGCATGGGAAGAATTCTGGGCAGAAAAGAGTAGAGTAAAGCATGGCTTCTTGGTAGCAGCAATTTCTCGGGTCTGCTCTGCTTGCTAGAGGCAAGCAAGCACTCTGATCTAAGAGAGGCTTCCTGACTCAGCTTTAGTTTTAAACCTTGCATCTCTTTTAAGAGGTCCTGCCATGAACACTTAAATAGTGTTGATGAAAAGCTGACTGCATGCTTTTCAGTTTTCAGCCATAGCAGGAAAATAGCTGTGCTGTTTTAAAATGCCAGCCATTCTGCTAGGGCAAACTCTGACTCTTTCAGGCAGGCAGTCTGACTACAGAGCATTTGAATGTGGTTTGTGAGCAGAATGCTGCAGCTTGCTTGCTGGCAGGGACCTTGAAACACCATAGACTTGTGGCAATAAACATGGCTCCAGTAGGTACCTCAGCCATGAGGCTAAAATCTCAGAAAGCTAAGAAATGGGCTGGATCCAGCTGTCAAAGCCATGGCTTTAATCCTACCCATACTGATTGGTAAATTAAATACTCATGTGGTCAGAAAAAGAGAGATATACAGTAAAGAGAGATTCAAAGATGAAGAAACTGCTAAATGGTTTACAGTGTGTTAAAAAATATATGCAGGCTTGAAAAAAGGTTAAAGTCCTTAAAATAAAAAAGAACGAGAGTAGTTGGGTGTGGTAGTACACACCTTTAATCTCAACACTTGGGAGACAGAGGTAGACTGACCTCTGTGACTTCAAGGTGTGGTAGCACACACCTTTAATCCCAATGCCTGGGAGGCAGAGACAGACAGATTTCTGTGAGTTCAATGTGTGGTAGCATACACCTTTAATCCCAGCACTGGGGAGGCAGAGACAGGCAGATCTCTGTGAGTTCAAGGATTTACAGAGGGAGTACTGGTTTACAGAGGGAGTTCCAGGACAAAGATATACAGAGAACCTATCTCAAAAAGCCAAAAGTTAAAAGTAAAAATAAAAGAAAGAGAGGTTAAAATAAAGCCACATAAAGATGGAAAACAAACAGAGAATCTGGATACTGTATGTTATTATGTTCTCTTTGAATTGTTTGAATGCTGAGGAAGGAGCAACAGCTGCTAAAAGATATTTGTTTATAAATGCTGCTAAACTAATAGGTATTTTGAAAATACCTTGACTTCAAAATTGAAGTCAAAAGGTATGTTATTTTGGAGAAGAGATTTTGCTTTTGTTTCCTCAGGAAGTGAGAGGCTGTGCATTCATTCTGAGTTAAGAAAAATCAGGTTTGATCAAGGAAGGCCACCTGAGAAATCTCTAGTAGGAACAGATGGCCTGGATGTCTGAGTTCTACATCCAGAACAGATTCAAGACTGCTGTCTGAGATGATCAAGACTCACAGGATACACCAGTCAGGACTTGATCATAATTTTAAATTTTCTTTAGGTCCCCATAAGATTATCAGCACCCCCAACCAGCTGGAAGTAGCCTGGAATATTACGCCCACATTCCCAAAAAATGGACTATGGATATTTTCCTTTGTTTAAAAAAAAAAGAGAAGGAAGTGGTACAGGAGAATTGTCTGTATTCTGTCAATCATGTTTTAAATGAATGCTGACTGGCCAGGCAGGAAGTATAGGTGGGACAACCAGACAGGAAGTAAAGGTGGGGCAATGAGAACAGGAGAATTCTGGGAAGGAGGAAGCCCATTCCTCCGCAGTCCTGCCCAGACCACAGAAGAAGCAAGATGTGACCTGCCCAGCTGAAAAAGGTACCGAGTCATGTAGGTAACATAGATACGAATAATGGGCTATATAAGTTATAAGAGCTAATACGAAGCCTGAGTTAATGGGCCAATCAGTTTGTAACTTATGGAGACCTCTGTGTGATTTTCTTTGGGACTTGCTGGCTGTGGGAACTGGGCAAGACAGAAACCCCAACTAGCAGCCCTCCATGTTACACTGAATGAATAACTCCTTTGCATAATTGCTGAAGGATTGGTGATATCTTCTAGTTGGAAATAGACTGTTGCACATCTCCACACCAACAAAAGTGATTCTGAGAATCAAAAGAAAGAATAAGATGCCAAAAATAACTGTTGAATGACTGAACTGTCAATTAGCGGCAACATTAAGCATCCTCACTGCTGGATTTCTTGACATAGTTTTAAAATGTAATGATGGGGGCTTCAGATTCCAACAGGAAGGGGAAGGACTCAGAACTGAACAAGCTTACAGGGTTCACATCCTTAGGTCAGTTTGGTGGGCATTCGGTTTTATCAGCACCACTTATTTATGATGTTTGCAAAAGTTGTACTAAAAATACTTACAGATTTTTAAATAGAAATAATAGAAAAGGACAGAGAAAAACCTCTCCATTGCACCAGAATTGACATTTTTATAGGTTCTTCCCATCTTTTACTTTTTCTTTTGGCATCCCTATCGCTTTGAAAATTCTCCCCTCTCTCTACATGCAGGGAGCACACCCACTAACAGCCTGGAGGTATTATGCAATGTACTCTGCATAACTCCCCATGGCCTCAGGTAACAATGTAAATGAACCTTATTAGACAATTTTTTTTTACAGTACATTGGGGGGGAAATATTTTTAAATGATTTATTTTCTTTTGGATTTGGTGTAACTGCTTGCCTTGAATGACTACAAGGCATGAGAGAAGGAAGTGGGGCATGTTACAATCTGGCTACTTGAGTCAGATGTTAAAAAGGAAAAAAAAATTGGCATCTCTGAGGTGGAAAAGCTAGGTCTTCCTCCTCAAGAATCACAAAAATAACTGCTGAAAGCCTTCAAACTTTCCAAGAGAAACTTCTCTAAGAAGTTCTGTGTAACTAAAAATAGGATTCTAAAGGAAGTTAGTGTGCATGTGTGTAAGATCCCTGAGGAGCTGGGGCAGCCTGGGATGCAGACTCGGGGTCTACGATTTCAAATCTCTCCCTAGATACAAATCTGCTGGCCAGGAGGGCATTTAGTGCGATGTGGTCACTTGCATTCCTCACCTATCCGATGGACTTCTTGAATAAGTCTAAGGAAAATGATCCTCGGGTTTATCATTTGGCTTCAAGGAAAACCCCAGCAGCCACAGAAAGGAATAATGACAATTGTCTTGAAAGACTGTGGTAAACTGGGCTCATGACTGTGGTGGCTTTGATCAGTGTAATGCAATCCTGAAGTGGTGGGGACCTTGTCTTTCGGAGCATTTGTGTCTAGACCTAAGATCTTAATTGTGGTTGAACTATGAGAAAACCCCTAACCCAATATGACTGCGTGGGGGGGGGGGTTCATTGGGAATAGCAATACTGAATCCACCACAACAAAGCTTGTGTGAGCACTGTTCCCGAGTATGATGGTGCCCAAGGCTGTTCTAGGAAGGCAGGGGAGAATCAGGAAGTAACTCGCTTGATGTATATGGGGTTCTCTTTTGGGGTAACTCAACAGCTTTTGGAACTAGAGTAGAAACACAGGTTATAAAACACCATGAATACTAAACACTACTGAATGGTTTACTTGAAATGGTTAATTTTATGGTCTGCATTTTCCCTCAGTCAAGGAAAAAGTGCTCTTGATTCAAGTCAGCGCGAGCCCCCTCTGCACACGCACACACTGTTAGGGGGATGCCGATGAGGCTTGTAGTGATTTCTGGAGAAGATGCCTGCGTTCACACCTCTATGATTTCAAGAATCATTCACAGCCTTGGTTATGAAAGATAGATAGCTGAAACAGGAGAGGGAGACATGCATGTTGGGGGCTGTTTTTTTCTTTTTGTTTTCGAAGCACATATAGCAATTGTTTTTCTAACTGACTTTAACTTGCAGTGAAGGGAGAAATAAGGGATGAGTAATTAGTAATAGTAATAGCATCATGACACATTGGTGGCATTAGGGACACATAGCCTTTCTAAGGCATCTTGATTCATACACATTTAAAAGAAAACCCACTCACTTGAAAGGAATGTGGACTGAGGAAGACTTTGGTGTCACTGCAGATTGATAAAAGGGTTCTATTGGCTTGCCCTACATACCACAGCCTACGCATGAAACCTTATATTGCTCTTCCATAGGGTGCCCTGAATTGTATGCTTTCTCAGGGCCCTCCTTTCTCAAGCCTTAAGTGGCACTGCTAATCTCCTCCTTGAAACTCTTCCTTGTTTTGCTGTGGCCATTGTCCTTCCACGCTTAGGTAAGCAGGTTCTGGATGTGAAATGTCACTCTAGGTTAGGGCCAGCCAAGGAACCAATTTCTGCAAATAAATCCTTTGTATCTAATCTAATGACAAGGCTCACGCCCAGAGTCCTTCCAGGTGCCGCGTCTCTCTCTCCAGCCTGCACTCCAGACTCTTGGGTGCCAGATGATTAAGCCTTGTTTCTAGTGGGGGGTTGGAAGCAGCTGCTCCCATATCAAACTGCCTTTGCTCTCGGCCACTTTGCAGCACCGTCTACACCCAGCTGTGATGTGTGTTGCCCACTGGCAGCTCTTGTCTCCACCGACAGCCTTTCATTTAGATGTTCTATAAACTTTCCTTTATATCTGCTTGTTAAGCCCGACAGAATGGAGTCAGAACAAAGCTCACCTGGCTGCTGAGGTGCCGGCAGCATCGTCTGGCAGGCCTTTTGGGTTCTCCCTCTGATGAAGTTTTGCCTGGCTATTATTGTGGAGGGCTGGCTGGATGGCTCTGAGGGCATGGAGCAGAAGGCATCCACTTGGTTGCAAAAAGCTCAGAGTATGAAGGGGTCCTGGGACGGAGCCAGAGTTTAGTCATGAATTTCTCCCTCCAAATTGTTCTCAGTGAATATCAAATCAAACCTTCTCACCACTGCTTATGCAAGTCTTGAATTTTTTTTTAATATAACCTTTACAATTGGTTAGTGTGTCTTAAGAACACTAGAAGCAAGATTTAGACAGTCATAGTAAATGGTCACAAAGGAGTGTTCCATTTTGAAGAAAATTGTCATTCAAGGGAAGGTGAGACATTAAAGCTAGCTAAAGAAAGAGTCACTTCCTTTGTGGTGTAGCATGAAATCTTACCCCCTTTTCTAGAAGCTGAGAGAGCTGCAGAAGAGGTGGGAAGGCACACTGTGGCTATGTAAATTCCTATTCCTAGGCAAGACCCATCCAGACAGTAAAGAATCCTTTGTAAGAAGAGGGTTTAGCCTAACACCATCTCCAGGGCTCCTCCTGGGGATGGCTTCCAGGCTTCACACTTGTGCCTTCAGGACGGATCTGAGGAAGGTTGGAAAGAAAGGGACTACGGAAGCTCTGCAGAAGGTAAGAAGCGTGGCTCCTGCCCAACAGTCAGGGCTCACCGCCATGTCGCTTGAAAGAATAACTGACTAGGTAAAGAAGAGGGGTGGAAATAAGCTCCTTCCGAAGAGAACCTGAGCTATGAGTGCAGCCTGCCAGTCTGCTCACCTTTATTTTGGGGAGAGAATAGCTGTTTCCTATTCCCCAGACCCAATACAAAACAAAATGACAACATTCCTTTCTCCAGATAAATCATTAGTGAGGACCTATCTTTCCCTAAATTTGAACTCATTTTAGCCAAGGTGAAGGCTGGTGCTAGTTTTAAGATGTTGTTTGTCGGCATCTCTGCCTCCTCCCTTAGAACCTGACTTCTCTAGTGTACAGGGAAGTCTCTGTGAGTGTCCCTGCCACTGTCTGGCAGAGGGCAGCAAATGAAGCCAAAATCCCTGAGCTCTATTTTTATCTGCTTAAGTGCTTCTTAATATATAGCATACATTTGCAAGGAAGAAAAGAGAATTAACACAGGGACTGCACGTTATCACACTAGGAACGATGTTATGGCATAATATTAGCTAAACTCAGTTAGCATCAGTTTCAAGTTAAGGAACAAACAGTTGCGATGCCTAGTTCTCTGCTCCCCCACAGCCAAACTTCCCTCCTTCCGAGTTATGCCAGAGAGAGAATTCCCATCGCCAACTTTTCTCCTTATAAGGCCTGATTTCTGCCATTAAGAAGTCTGCCTAGAGATTGGACGACTCCAAGCACTAAATTCTGCCTCCTGCTCCCTGCTCACTGGCAACAACCTTGACAAGGTCCAAAAGGAGAACCTGGTAGGTGTGTCCCAATAGGAGACAGTGTTCCTACTCTAATTGCCATAAATACTTTGAAGCCATTGTCTGGTGGATCTAAGAAGACTCATCCTGAAGGTGTGAGCTCAGAACTACAAGTCGGGAGCTCTGGAGTTGTAATACTTAGATTGGCGATGAGTCACTGAAGGCCTGCAGGCAAACCTATTCATCTTCTCTGTGTGCTCCAATTCATCTGCAAAATCTAGAGAAATTAGCACAATTTCCTGACAGAGATATTTTATGGGGTGGGCATTACTAGTCGAGGCTGGTCAGTTGACTGTAAGCATCTCTAAGCAGTGAGGTTTTATCTGGTTGATGCCTTCAGGAAGATTGAGTTGGCTTTGATGCTCTTGTTGCTAAATCTGGGCTTCCACCTTTGGAGGTCTTTAAATCCATAGCAAGGAAATTCAAACTCCTTTGAAGTTTGGGTTGAATCTTGGCAAAGACAGATGATTTTCTTTCTATTTTTTTCCATTCAAAAATTGACACTTCTTCTCCTTCTCCCATTCCCCTCCTGCTCCCCCACTAACCCTCCTCCCTCCCCTTCCATCCTTAAGAGAGGGCAGGGTATCCTGCCCTGTGGGAAGTCCAAGACCCTCCCTTCTCCATCTCAGCCTAGGAAGGTGTGCATCCAAGCAAACTAGGGTCCCAAAAAGCCATTACATGCAGAAGAGAGAGGTCCCTGTGCCATTATCGATGGCTTCTCAGTCCGTCCCCATTGGTAGCCACATTTAGAGAGTCCGGTTTGATCATATGCTCATTCAGACCCGGTCCAGCTGGATTTGGTGAGGTCCCATTAAATCAGGCACACTGTCTCAGTGGGTGGACCAACCCCTCGAGGCCCTGACTTCCTGGCTCCAGATGATTTTCTTTAAGACTATGTCGTGTGGGGGCTTTGCAAAAGAAATCTTCTCACCTACCACAAAGGCCACCTCCCTCCCTGCCACCGCCACCCTATAGGACCAGATGCCGTGAACCATGAGAACAGGCTTCTGTGGTGGGACCACATTCTCTCTGAACACATCTGGGCAAAGCCCTCCTTTATAGTGTTTGGTCTTGGAAGAGCTATTGAGTGAACCAAAAAGCATCATAAAGACATGCTCCTTTGTTGATGTTCTTCTTCCGCGTCTGATGAAACAGCCCTTTTGGGGATAAAAACGTCAAAATGAAAAATGACATGTCAATAAATAGAAATTGAATGAATGTGTTAGCATTAATTTGTTACATTCTACATATGCTCCTCTGAAGAAGTAGAGTTTATATTCAGGCCCAGCTGCAGGCTTCCAGTATGGTAAAGTGGGAAGGAACCCAAGAGAGATGGATCCAGCAGCCCCACATGGCTTCCATCCCACTCAGATTCCCTAGCTGTGCTCACTTCTTCCATGGGAAAGGAGTACCATGCCTAAGTGTTTCAGGCCTCTGTGTAGATTGGCCTCTGCTCGCTGTCTTCCATATTTCAGCTCTCTTGGGTCCTGCAGCACGTTTCTGTCTCATCTACTTAACTCTGCTGTTAAGTTCCTGCCACCATGCCTGTCTCTTCAGCTTGCTAGATTTTACACTTGTTTGCCAGTGGCTGTGAAAAGAAATGACAGCAGAATCTCTCATGGACTTGGCTCTCATCCAGCATGGAAAACATACTGAGTTGATGTCTCCCAGAGCCTGTCTTTAACTCAGGTGTCCCCGTTTCACTGGGCTCAGCAGATTTCCTACATCTGTGGTGTATGACATTGTAAAGACTTCAACGTGGAGCCTTGCTTTGCCCCGAGTGCATCCCTATTCCCCATTTAAGGCAAGAAGCCTATCCATCAGCTTTCAGATAGAAACAGTGCAGATTACTTCAGTTCTGCCTTTCACAGTGCCCTGTGAAATAAGAGCTCCTGCTCAATGTTCCTTCTACTGCTCTTAAGGTGTGAACAGATAACCGAGCTACATGAGCTGCCAGCCATGCTGTGTGAATGCTAGAATGGATGAGTGAGGCTTTGTTCCTGGCTTGGTCTGAGAAGGAAAGAATGAAACAAAAGAATTCCATCCCTTTAAAATTTGCGCACAGCATACTTCGTTTCACCTGCCAATAACAATTGCTCTTCTACTGTCGTGCTCCAGGTTAGCCGTTGAGTTGTTGTGGGCACCTAGTTGTAACTGAGTCCTTTAGAGGGAAGACTCTGGAGTAAGCAGGAGGCTCCCAACCCTTTAGAGGTAGTGCTGGGATTATATCCATTTTACGAAGAGGAAATGGAGCCTTCCAAGTCTTAGGTAATGTTACAGAATCAAGATTTGAATGCATACTGTCCTGCTTGAAATCCTCAATTCTTATCATTGATGTGATACTACACTAATTGGACAAAAGTCTTCTTGCTAAACACTGAGGTATAACAGGAAAAGTATGACTCAAATACTAACCTCCAAACATTATTGGTACTAGAAGGAGTGAGCCTTCGTTGTGCTGCTGTCTAACAGAGACACAATGTTGTACATGATACCATGCTTCTCTGTGGTCCAGTATTCTCATTCCTAAAATAGGTGAGAAGAGGTTCTGTTTCTTATGGTTATTGAAGGTCAGGTTAAGTGTTCCAAAAAGTGTATAAAATAGTATGGATAGTGCTTGATGGCCTGAGAACTTTTAGTTGCTTATTGATGCTTCCCTTTTAAAATGGTATCTGTGAGTTGTGTGCTGTTGTGCAATTTCCATATACCAGGTCCTCTGTTAACCGCTCAGCAATCTACGGTGCATGAGGTGCTCAGTGCATGTTGTCTTTTGTACCTTCCCCTGAGTGGGAATAGCTCAAACTAATGACCTAACAGTTAGGAAATGAGATTTCAGTAAGGTGATTCTTTCACGTGAGACAAAATAAAATGTCAAGTTAAGCAAAACCTCTTCTCTAACTCCTCTCAGAAGAAGCTGAGTGTTACCCAGGGTGGGGGGAGCGGAAGGACTGTTGCAGTAGATGTAGGGCAACTTAGCTTGGAGGAGCTGAGGGAGAGAGAGAAAGAGAGAGAGAGAGAGAGAGAGAGAGAGAGAGAGAGAGAGAGAGAGAGAGAGAGAGCGAGCAGGTGTCTCAGGGATCCCCCGACTCATGGCTTCTCCTGGGGACGGGGCAATCACATCTCCCCCACTTCTCTGGGGCTCTGTAAGTAGTTATGCAAGCTTGTCAGTAGGTTAACCTGTTCTCTGTAGTTTTGGCGATGGAGGCAATCACATTACATCTTTTTCTCCCATGACCACGAAAGCTGTCATGGAAGCTTGTCAGCAGGTTGATTTTTCCCCTGTAGTTGGGATTAAGGACAAAGTAGAAGGACAAAAGGTCTCCCAGGATCTACAATGCCCTGAATGGGCCACCAGAGTCCCTTAATTTGGGATCATGAATCAGTTCCATTGACTGAAGGGCAAGAATCAATTTTCCCTGGGACTTTTGTTCAGAGAATATGTGTATGAACGAACATATATGGTAGAGAAGGATAATCTAAGAAGAAAGGTGAGCCTGCACATGTATTTTCTGGTTTGCAGGACCATGTAGTACTGAAAGATGCAAACATGAGAACGCTCTTCCCTTTCTGTGACTAAAAAACTGATTCTTTGGGCTAAAAATGTTAGGGGGATTTTTAATCCTATAAAAATGCAACTGAACGAAAAATAAGAATTAATGTAGCTATTCTGATTCAGATGGGTCTTCTTAGAAGACCTTGAGAATTTGTGTCCACCAGTGTAGGATTCCATGAACCAAGTTCCCGGGATGATGATGATGATGTGGTAGCTGTCCATTCTCCTTACATCTTCTTGGTGACATGTCTTTTAAATACTGAAAAGAGCACAGGTAGGGCTCCCTGAGTAAGAAGCAGAAGTCCTTCCACCAGAAGTGTCACGTCTTTTCCTTCTGAAGCCCTATGCACTCGGCAACAGACTTCCTTTGAAGACGGTAAAAATAATTCCGCTGCCTCCCACCACTTTCTATGGAAGAGCACTGTCCTCCACCTCCCACAGCTTGCTTTGTTTGGAGCTGTTCATTCTTGGCAGTAATATTCTTAAACCGGGGAAGAACGAGAAAATTTCACCGTCTTGGTAAAATTACCTCATTTAGGAATAATTGTTATTCACAGAAGAGATGCACATTCTCATCCACCTAGTAATGAACAAATTAACAAGACACCTACTGAGTTGTGTTAACAGAATTACCAAATGCAAAAGGAACTAATTACTAACCACTCTATCCAGACAAACTCAAAACTGCATCCCTAGGGGGCTTTGTGGCTGACTTAATGGAGACTGTGGAGAAAGGAAGTGAACAGGTGCTTGGTGATCAAAGACTGTCCTGGGTGATTGTTTGGGAAATGGTACCTGCTCTTCAAGACTACAGAGACTGCATGCAGCCTCTCTTCCATGCTGGTGAAAAAGTCTACATACAGCATTTGGTCTTTCTTTGCAGTGGTAACTGTGGTCTAGCATGCAATGGCATTTGAGGCACATGGAGATGGAGTTTAGAAACTGTAATATTTTTTTGTGAAAAGACGTAGGGAGCCAACTTAAGTGACTATTGGGTCAACTAGGCAAATTTGCAAAGAGCCCCAAGTAGATAACTAAAATCGTTTTACTCAGGGTACGACTTCTGATACAGGTAAAAGATGGGTCCTCATATAAATTCTGGTATTTATTAAAATCAAACAGCATGGTTATTATTTTCATAGATCCTTATTTGGCTCCCCTTCGCAGATAAAATATAATAAAAATGATATATATTGCTTTGAAGTGACAATAAACTTTTGGAGAAATTTGGTTTAATTTTAGGATTGCCTAGTTTAAATGAAAAGGTCTTAGTTTACTCTGCCCATCCATGTATCCCTCCATCTAGCAAGTATTACTCATTTGTTCCTAGATGCTCATAGAATTGTGAGTAATAGGAACAAAGCAAAAAGAAAAAATAATTTCCATACCCTTAAAAGCACAAATTCTGAGGCACAGGATACACAAAGAAAAAATGAAGAAGGAAAAGAATAAAAAGATGATTTCAGAGATTAATAAATTATCTGAAATACAAGGAGCAGGCAGCATATAGACATGCCATGGAGTGGAGAGAGGGTAGTCAGAAGTTCTGAAATATTCTCTGTCACTTTAACCTGTGGTGATATTTTGTTTGAGTTGTAACAAAAAAAAAAAAAAAAACAAAAACAAAACCTTGCCTGAAGATCATAGTGCGGAGCTAGCCACACTAGTTAGTCATAGAGATCAGGCAGTGGTGGAACACACCTTTAACCCCAGCACTCAGAGACAAAGACAGACGGATTTCTGTGAGCTCAAGGCTATCCTTGGTTACGGGAGATTGAGCCAGTCTAAAAGAGAAACAGAGCCAGGTGGTGGTGACTTACATCTTTAATCCCAGTATTTGGGAGTCACACGCCTTTAATCCCAGCATTAGGAAGGTGGAGACTGGAGGAGATAGGAGCTCAGGGCATTCAGCCTGAGGATTCCTAGAGACAGGATCGCCCATTCGGCCTGAGGGGTTGGTAGAGGTAAGAACTAGGGGCTGGCTGCTCTGCTCCTCTGATCTTTCAGCATTCGCCCCTATATCTGACTCGGGGATTTTATTATTAAGACTAATTAGAACTTGTGTTACATTAACCAATTTGCACGAGTATGGATTCTGTGTGTAAACCAGTTTGAAGATCCAATTTACAAAGTCCTGGCCTAACATAGATTATTTAATTCAACATTTTGTACTTTACCACACACACACACACACACACACACACACACACACACACACACACACACGACAGCAATTAATGAAAAAGAGGTCATGAATTTGAAAAAGAGTAGGGAAGGGTATATGGGAAGGTTTGGGGAGAGGAAAAGGAAGGTAGAAGTTATGCAATTATATTATAATTTAAAAAATAAAAGAAATAATTTTAAAAAAGAGAATGGTAGTACTGACCAACCTGGGTCCCAGTGTGACACCTTGTCTTCACAAACAACCAAACAAAAGTAGAATGAGCCAGTGATTGTTTCCTGGGTGGATTGGTATGTGAATAAATTATTAAATCATTAAAATAGTAAGTGAATCCATACTCTTGGAAATTATTTAAGCCATTAGAGGGTGAGGTCAAGGTATGGCAGCAGAAAATCTAATAACACAATAATATCACACACACACAGTGCTCATGTTATTTTCTCAAAGTATGGGTTTAGAGGACATTTCAACTCAGGGTTGGTCTGGTGTGAAGAGGTTTTACATCAGCAGGTGTGGCTTTAGAGATGCAATGTCAGAGCTTTGTAGTCTCCTTCTAAGTTCATGTACGGTGCCTTTTCTTTCTTTTTATAGCTGGGGCCATTCCAAAGTCAGGCAATCATATGAACATTTTCCTTTCAGGTGAAGGAGAGAGATTAAAATAGGAGAAACAGTATCAAAATTAAAGAGCCACTTACTAAATTGGTGACTCTGATAAGGTGGAAGAGAAAGCAATAGACTGGGTTTGAAAGAGCTGGTGGGTGGCTTTGGACAACTTAATTGTCTTCCCTAAAGTGCAGCTCTTAAAATACAGGGATTATTTTACGGCAGTGTTGCGTGTAAAGGAAAGGACAACATTTTGCATGGTAGACACACTACGTCTTCATGCCCACCTCCCGGTGCGTGATGCACACAAGCACCTAGAGACGAGGAAAGTCCCTTCTCTACCAAAGGCATCTGCTTCACTTGATTTGAAGCACAATTTCAAAACTTTTCCCTATGATCACCAGTGACATATTTTGAAAATGTATTTCTTTGAGAAAAAAGTTTTCATGATGATGCTCAGAACTCCTCAGTTGGCCTTCCTGCCCACAGACACACACTCACAAGCACAGATTTCCTTTCCAAGTGTTTCTCCGCAGTTTTCCTGCTTTCCTGGGCCACTCTCTTAGAAGCTTATTGTGAGTTCAATTTACCGCTTTAAAAAAGTATTATAATCGAATTTATCCACAGTAAAACTCTTATCAGGACTTACAGTTTCCTAAGTGTTTCAAATCCTTGCCCTCTCCAACCAAAAATTGTATTTTTGGAAAATCCAAAGATATGAAGATTCTTGTCTTTTGGGTCTTGGTGGTGCTGCCTCTGATCCCCCCCCACACACACACACTTTAAAGACAGGTGCGGAGATTCGGGTCTGAGAAATATACCCATCCATTCCATGTCACTGGCTGCTGCAGCTTTCTCGGCTTCCCATTATGCCTCATGCCCCTGAGGTGCTACAACAAAATGCCACCAGCTACATAGGATATGCAAAAAGAAACATATTTTTCATAGTTTCAGGGATGGAGGGTCTTGGAATAAGGTGCAGATATCTTAGTGTCGGAGGTGGCCAGCTTTCTCCCTCACAAGTGGCTTCTTCTTGCTGGCTCTTCACCTGATGCTTTTTAGGGCTTCTTTGGGAAGACAATTGTTCACTGTCATAAGGTCTCTGTCCTCCTGATCTAATTACCCCTGAAAGAGGCAACTCTCTGACACTCCATACTGGGGACACACTTTCAGCGTGTGAAATCTGAAAGAACACAAACTTTCTGCTCATCACTCTGTTGACTTTATGATCTGCCCAGGACTCCCCTTCTCTGCTACTTTCGTATTTTTCTGACTTTTAGTTTTGAAAACAGCTTCTGATATGGAGGTTACAGATGGCTAGTAAATGATGGCAGGATAAAAATCAGGACTGGTGGAGCAGAGAGACAGGAAGGGGGAAAGAAATTCAAAAGACATTGTCTTCTAATCCTTACTATGATAACCTGAGTTGTTGCCTCCAGTTTTTCGAAGTGGCATCTCTGTAGTTTGTGCCTTGTTAACCCCTGAAGGCTTTTGCTTGTTTTCCATTCAATAATCCTACAGCATTGGCTGTTGAAAGTGGTTTGTGCACTTGTTCCCAGAGATCCGTCTAGATTAGCTAACGGTCAATTAATACTATATTATACTTTTGGAGAGTTTCTGTTCCAGAAATATAATTGTTGGAAATTTTATTCTATCATTTGCCTTGAAGAACAGCATGTAGTTGTCACAAGGGGACATTTGCTCTGGGGGTGAGTCTGACATTGATAGGACCTAATTTCACATGCAATAGAACAGGTTGAAGAGCATCACTGCTTTGCAGACCTCAAGGTTTGTCTGTTGTTTGGTGCCTTTTTGTTGTCAAACTCCATCTCCTAGTATTCTCTGCCAAAAACTGGCAGGCAATCAGCTTTTCAAAAAAAAAATAGAAAGAGGATATAATTTTTCTGTAGCATATGATGAAAAATGGAAATAAAAGCCATGAAAATGCTAAAGTATCTTTAACAAACGCAAGGGCTATGGAAGGTTGGCAAGAAGATAACTGTGTGTCTGAGTGAAGGAGGTTATGACTGCATTTAGATAAACAAAATCTGCTAAGATCATGTTCGCTGCTAGGATGCTATCCTTAATGATAAACACCATAGGGGGACGGGAAAAAGAAAAAAGATGAAGAGGAGGCAGTAATTGGTCTTTTCACAGATATTAACGAGACATTAATTGGAGGAAAGATAAGCATCTAGTTGAATTGCAGCTTGTGAGATAGAAGCGTGAATGAGCTGGATGGTGCATTGTGCCTGCTTTCAGAAGACTTCCAGCTTTGGGATAGATACTACATTCTTTTTTTTTTTCAAATTGTTATTATCAGATTTTGTTTCAACCAAGTTGACATTATGTGAATTTATTTATGCACTAAATATTTCAATATGGTGACTCTTCAAAAGGTACCGATATATTAAAAAATAGATATGGCTCAGTCTAAACATTTTTTGTAAGCTATCAGGATAACCACAGATCACAGAGCTAAGGCCTAAGCACTGGTAAAGGGTGAAAATTGAACTCTCTCAAACATTTGCTATGATTTTAAGAGGAGAAGATAGACCTGGAAAATTAACTGCCAAAGGCACTGAATAGACAAGGTGAGAAGGCGAAAGACTGTCTCCTTACCCAATCCCTTTCCCTGTGTCAGCTGCTGATATTCTGACCTTCCATGGGAATCTTTCGCAATAACTGATTTCCCCTCTATACATTTAATGAGCCACTAGATTTTATTGATTTCTCTCCTTAGCAACCAATTTAGCCATCTTCTCCTATACTCATTGAATCTGCTTTAGGAAGAACGTTGTTACCTTATTGTTTAGGTCCCTTTTTCTGTCTTCCTTGCTTCTAGATTGTCAACTCAACACTTGTTGAAGAGACTACTGGTTACTTTTTCCAGGTCTTTAGGGTCTTATGGCAAAATATAGAAACAATAATGACAGCCAACATCTACTGTGGCAGGATCTGTCTTAAGTGCTGTTTAGGTGTTTGTTTGAGATTCACGACAATCCAAAGAGACTTGTTATTTCCAGTTTATTAAAGCAGAGGAACTTAGAGGTAGAAGCACTTGTTTAGGGTTAATACAGCAGGGTACAGCGCTTGCTGGTTGCCATTAAATGATGCAAGAGTACATTTATTTATCCAGCAACCATTTAACTCATGCTGATTTTTTTTTGTATCTGGTGTCACTCTCAGCAATGTGAACAGTCTGCGATGAACAACTGAGAACACATATACTGCTCTCATAAGCCAGAATCTACTTCTAGATATTAGAGCTAGTGCCCTCACGGTCTAAAGTAGCAGTCATCTGCACACTGCTCAGAATGCCACCTGACATGCCACACACACACTGGTATGACTTCTGTTTATGTCATTAAGCCCTACCAAATGATGGAAAACCATGATTGATCTCAGAACTTAAAAATCCTCCTGTGCAGCTCAAGAATTTGAAGCCAGACCATTAACATGAGAGCCAAGACTATGATGTAATATTTTTTTTAATCTTGGAAGACAAGACTAGAAGGTAACCTTCAGGGCCATTGTATATTGGCAAGTCCAACTTTGAGATTATATTGTGGCAGGTAGAGCTGCTTTTGTGCCTATTGACAAGTTACTTAACCTTTCATCGAGAAATGAAACAACACAAAACAAATAGAAACACAAACAATCAAAAAAAAAAACCCAAGTACCATTTCATAACTGTGGTGAAAGCAAAACGAGATGTCAGAGGTAAATGACAGATATGCCACTATGTCAGTGATGGCAGCAGTGTTCTCTTACTTGGAATAATAATTATTATGCCAACATCAAAGAGTATGTAATGGAGCAGTTTACGTGGAGTTGGGATACCGTACCATCTTCTTTCCTCCTAAAAGTCAGTGGCCTGATATTCAGCCCTTCCCTACTACACAACTTTCTCCTCTTTAAGATTGTTTATTCTATTTTCATTTTATATGAATGTATATATGTATGTCACATGTGTATCGAGTACTGGCAGAGCCCAGAAGAAGAAATCAGATCCCCTAGAGCTGGAGATACAGGCAGTTGTGAGCTGCTTGGCACTGGGCCTAGGAATGGAACTCTGGTCCTCTGAAATAGTAGCACGTGCTCATAAACACTAGCAGTTTTTTCCATCCCCCTAAAAAATCTATGTTTAAGACTGGGAGATAACTCAATGGATAAAGTATTTACCATTTATCAGGATTCAGAGCTTGGATCCCCTGAACCCACAGAAGTTATATGTGGGCATGATGGAGATGGCGGCTCCCAAGAGCTGGGCAGTTCGAGAGGCAGGCTTTGTGTTCAACTGGGAAATCCTATCTTTAAAAATGAGATGGTGAGCATGGGGGATTCCTACTGTCAGTCTCAGGCCTCCACATGGGAACATGCATGCACAGAAAGATTGTAAGGGCTAGAAGCTCAACTTTTCTGTGATCCCGTGTCTCTTCGTAATGTCAGAAGCCATGCCCACAGACTCTCACCAACATGACTGCTTGCACATGCAAAGCTTACACGTGTTAAAATATTTTATTTGTAGGTGACAAATACCTGCATATCTGTGGGGTGCGGTGTGATATTTCTCCATCTGTACTTATTGTGAAATGACTAAATCAGATTGTTATGCTTGTCATCTTTGTGCAGAAGTAATACAAAGAAAGGAGGCAACCAACAGTTGTATCGAGCTATGCTGTCCATGAACCACATCAATGACCAGCAAGGCGTGATAATCTAAAGGCACAGTATGAACACACATTCTTTGGCAGTAACCAACAGGTTTCTAATTGGACTCAAGACCTGCTGAACAAGAGCAAAACTATGCCTGGTGCTGGGAATTTAGCTAAAAGTACTCAGGGCTAGTGAAGTCATGGCTATTGGAGGAGCACCTATTGTTACTAATTCGCTAAGCCAGCATAATACTTAGCAAAAATCTATAAAAAGTGTTTCTCTACCCATAGATATGTGTAATCTTCATGCTTCCTCTTTTGCAACAGCAGAGACCGTACAGAAAACCACAACCAACCAAGGTGCAGAACTGTGGAGCCCAGTCATGATGATACATCTACAAAACACGCCCACGCTGAAGGCTGTAGTGATATTTCATTTGTATGTTAATAAACAAAGCTGGTCTGAAGTTCAGAGAGTAAAACAGCTGCACTGATCAGCCTTACAGACCAGGCAGTGGTGACACACACCTTTAATCCCAGTAGCCACATTAGTATGCTATAGAAACCAGGCAGTAGCGGTGCACGCCTTTAATTCCAACACTAGACAGGAATGCAAGATGGGAGGAGACAGCTCTCACACACGGATTCATTCTAAGATACCTGGAGGCAGGATTGCCATTTTGGACTTAAGAGGTCAGAGCCAGTGGCTGGCTGTTTTGCTTTTCTGACCTTCAGGTTGAACCCCAATTTCTGCCTTTAGGTTTTTATTGCTCTTGCTATAGAAGGCTAAGGGAAGAAGGGCAGAAAGATTGTAAAGGCTGGAAGACCAAGGAGTTTTGTGTGAGATTGTGTCTCCTAGTGATGTCAGGAGCCATACTTACAGAGTCTTATCAACATGGCTGCTTGCACAGGAGCCGAGCAAAAATAGCAACAATAAACATGTCACGGCAGACGATGAAAGCCCACGAGGCCCCAGCCCTTCTGGAAGAACTGCAGGCAACTGAGGGAAGCTGGGAGGGGAGATATTATCTACCCCAGGGAAGAGCATCTCAATTGGTTGTCCAGTGCCAAAAGGTCAGCCTTGAAAACATAATACAAATAATAATATGGACAGAAGCGGTTATATTTAGAAATATGTATGTGTGCACATATACATATGTTCATGTAATAATAATTAGTGAAAAGAAGTCATGAATTAGAAGGAGATCATGAAGGGGTGTATGAGAGGGTTCAGAGAGAAGAAAGGGAAGGGAAAATATTTTAATTATATTGTAATCTCAAAAGTAAAATTAGTATTTGGAGTACTGTCTGAACTAGCCTTGTCCCAGAGTCACATTGATGAATATCTTGATTATCACCATAGAAATTTCGTCCGATGGATGGAGATAGAGACAGAGACCCACATTCACATCAGAGCAATGGACTGAGCTCCCAAGGTCCAGTCGAAGAGCAGAAGGTGGGAGAAGATGAGCAAGGAAGTTAGGACCGTGAGGGGCTGGTCCACCCACTGAGACAGTGTGCCTGAACTAATGGGAGCTCACCAAATCCAGCTGGACTGGGACTGAACAAGCATGTGATCAAACTGGACTCTCTGAATGTGGCTGCCAATGGGGGCTGACTGAGAAGCGATCAATAATGGCACTAGGGCTTATCTCTTCTGCATGTATTATCTTTTTGGAAACCTAGTCTATTTGGATGCACACCTTCCCAGGCCTGGATGGAGGGGGGAGGGCCTTGGACTTCCCACAGGGCAGGGCACCATGCCCTCTCTTAAGGAAGCAGGGGGAGGGAGGAGGGGTGGGGGGGAGCGGGAGGGGACTGGGAGAAGGGGAGGAAGTGTAAATTTTTGAATGAAAAAAAATAAAAGAATATGAAAAAAAAGTAAAAGACATTTTTAAAAAGCAGGAAGAATTACTTCTACTCACTGAGCACATTGTGGCCTAATCACGGTTCCATGTCCAAGTAGTGAATTAAACGTTCTAAAAGTCCTACAGAAATGGAATACTCTGACGACTTAGAGGCAGCTTGAAGAAATTGAGAGCCAGAGTTAGAAATACCTATGTAACACAAAAGTTCCACTCTTCTAGGTTTGGTTTTATTCTTCTGTCATTTCTCTGATATAAGTCAGTTTCTGTTTTATTTTAAAGGGAAGTGCTTTATTCTTGTTGAGCCTCGCTGCTCAGGTCATGATTAATTCACACACTAATGCTTGATTTGACTGGTGGGCTTTCATTCCTACCGTTTGTTTGGATCCCTACAGCTCCCCAAATTGTTCATTGTCAGTTCCTTCTGCTGTCCTGACATCTATTTGCCTTTTTTCCTTTTTCTTCTCTTTTTCTTTTCTTTTCTTTTCCTTTCCTTTCTTTCTTCCTTTTTATGTATTTCTCTGCATTATTGTTGCAGGTTTTTACACTACCAGTCCTAGCTTGAGACCAGTCATTTCTCCAAAGATTACTGGTCCCTTTCAGTGGAGAAGGGTGTTTTAGAAGGTCTGAGGGGTAGCAATTCATACTTGTGGAGTTTTGCCATTTCATGGCCCTCTTAATTGACACAGCTACAAACAAATTTATTTTGATGTATACCCACACTAGTGTACATCTTCATGAACATATGCACACACGTAAATTATAAGTATCTCTCTCCATACACTTAGTTTTAAAACAGGGAGGCAAAATATGGGGTGAGAAGAAGACAGCAGGAGAAAGAGTAAGGAAATAAAATGCTAAGTTAAGCTTAAGGTAAAAGTAATAAGAGCTGAAGGGATGTCCTGGTGGTTAAGACCACTCCCTTCCCTTCCAGATGGCCTGAGCTTTGTTTCCAGCACCTACATTGGTTGGCTCACAACCATTTGTAACTACAGCTTCAGGGGATCTTATGTCCCCTTACAGCCTCCAAAGACACCTATACTGGTATAATTTGTATCCATTACAAACACACATTCCACATAAAAAACAAAATTGATCTTAATTTTTAAACTTAAAGTTAAACCAGTTAGTATATTTGGTTCACATACTTGCGATTGAATCTCAGTGACCGAGGATAAGCCACAACAATATGAAAATAATTGACAAAAAAAAAAGCCACTTACTGTTGGGGATGTGTTAAAATAGTGACATGATCGGGACTTTCTGCTGCAGAGTAAAAAGCGGCCTTTGAGCAAAGCCTCAGGATGAGTTTATGCTTCAGAAAAATTCTAGACTGCATCCCCAAGTCATCGTTAGGAGATGAGAGCTTTTACTTTTAATTTTGAGAGTAGTTAATTGGTCAAAAGTTTTCAGAAATGCTATACTTATTTATCCCATTGACTCACATATAAAGCTTCATATGTAATATTTTCACATTTATCTTACGTGTCTAGGTATTCATAGACACACAGTCATAATGTAACAGCAGAGTTAGTCCACAGCAGAAATCAATTCTGTGAATGGTTTTTCTCAGGTGACCCAGGTCTGGTACCTGACAAGTTATAAAGGGTTACAAAACTCATTCTTAGGGCCTAGAGGTAAAATCATTTCAGATGAAGCCATATGGACTGACAGAAAAAGGCCTCATAAAAGTATTAATAATAACACAACAACTGTGTTTTGTGTATACATGTGTTCTAGAAAGATGCATGCAAATGTAAACAAAACACATTAATTTATTTTCTCTAAAACATAAACAAACATTGCCTTGTTTGGCAGAATCTGCAAAATGCATATTGCTCCCTTTGGTTTTTTTCCTTTGCTACAATAGACAAATGTTTTGTATTAAATCCATTGTTACTAGGAAATTCATCCCAAAACATGCCAATGTCGTTTTCCATAGTATTGAGAATCTGAATTTCATATGAAAAAAACTGCACCATTGGCAGAACGCATAGACTCTTAGAAATTGAAAAAAAAATTTAAAGGATAAAATTTCCCCAAGTTGGATGTAATAGACGGTCTGAAAACTGCCGGGAGGGTTGGATACCTTTGTTTGTCAGTCAAGAAAGGACTGGAGAAGCACGAGCATCTGTAGGAGACGTGTGGAGAGTGTCACATACTGAAGGAGTTTGCTAGGGCAGATCGCTCACAGAGCTGCAAAGGGCCAGGAAAATGGAGACGCTCCAGTTGTCTGCAGACATTTATAATGGCGACCCCTGTAAGACACATTTTTTCCTTAAGGTGTAACTGAATTAGCTGATTAAAAAAAAAATACTGTGTGTGACATATCAACCTTGAGAACTCTGAACCCAGAGTCATCGTGAAGTAAGTTTGCTGACTTAGTCACTCTGTTGTGTGTCCCCAGGTAGATAGGACTGAAGAAATGTTGGAGAGGCCTGATCCTGACTGACAGCACACACACACACACACACACACACACAAAAAAAAAAAAAAAACATGGAAAATGGCATTCTTAAAGTCTGGGCTCCTGGGCTCCTTTGGTCCTTCTAGTGACTGCACCATGATCCTTTCCATATTAACTCCGAATCAGAGTACTACACAGTTTTCTTGTACCTTAAAAGGAGAAAATGGTCATGGCAGACATGACAGCACGATTTAATATGTCTCTCTGAGTATGGCGAGGCCACAAAGCCAAATTCACAGGATTTCCAGCTATTACCTTAGGGAAGATGAGGCAAGATGTTCACCTTCACTTTGGAGTAGCAATGTGTTTGGTCCAATTTTAAAAGTGACACGGTTTACTTACAGAGTAAAAACATCTTTGTCCCTTCCCCATGGGCAAGAGTGTGAGGTCTACTCCTCGCTGCTTCCCTATTTCGAGAAAAGGTTCCTGTCACGCGGCAGGAATGCAACAGTTCATGTTGAGTGAAAGAGGAACTGTCACAGGCGTGAAGTGAAAGCTCCATGTATGGTTGGTGCTGGTGGGCATATTGCTTCTTTTTCTTCTGTGGCAAGGGTGGAGTGGAAAGCAAGTAGGGAAACTCTCTTGTGTATAGGGTGCTTTGTTTGACCCCTCAGACTGTCTACTGCCCTCTCCACAGTGGCAAGTAGGCAGATAGAGTGCCCTGTGTTACCATACCCTCGTCATATATGGGACCAGAGGACCTTGCATGGTAGCGAAGGCTGCTGAAGCCTGACGGAGGAAATTCAGCCAGGTAAATTTATGGCTGTTTACAGGCCTGGACTTCACACTCCTAAAATGTTGCGATGAGCAATAGGAGCTTTAATGGCATGGGACCAGAAGTTGATGGACCTTAGAAATGATGCTGAGTTGGATCACAAAGACAAAGTCACTGGAAACTGGGCAACAAAATGAAAATCTGTTTTGACCTGAAGGCTCTAGAGAGGAGTTTCTAGGGTTATGGTTACAGATATTTTCCAAGAAAGAAACTAATCTCCAACATTGATGATCTGAAAAATAAAAAGAGTGGTTCAAAACTGAGAACAAGCTGGGACCCCAAGAAGAAAGATGGCCATTTTCTGACTCACCAGATAGCTGTGATGTCCTTGCATTGTCTGCCTTTGAACAGAAACTTTGACAAGAACGAATGAAACTCCAAAGAAAATGCTTCCACTCTGAGACCTATATTTAAAATGCCTTAATGGGAAGATAGTATTGTCAGCATGCCACCAAAATATCCAATTGCAAAAACCAGAATTCTGTTAAATTTTCACACAGTGCCCAGCTCAGAAGTTTACTTAGAATTAAAAAAAATATACTAAGAAAGTGAGGTTTCCTTTTGAAGATCCCACTGTTAAAGCCAATTTAATTCTTCTCTCACACCTTTTTTATGAACATCTTGCAAATGTTAATTATTAGTTCGCACAACAGTCTTATAAATTAGTAGTATAACCCTTGAAACCTCAGGTTGAATGAGCTTGGAAATCACCTTAAAAACCACAGTTTGTTACCCAGGAGGGATGTTTTTCTATTATCAGTTCCACAAAAAAAATGTTTAGAGGGAAAATAAAGTATAAACAAAACTCTAAAAAGTTAGGACCAGAAAAATGGCAGCGTGTAAAGGTGCTTGTTGCCTGGTGGTACAAGCCTGAGTGTTTTCTAGAACTATGCGAAGGCAGAAAGAGAGAACCAGCTTCATAAAGTTGTCCTCTGACCTCTATATATCTTCTGACCTCCGCACATGCTTCGTGGCACTGATACCTCCACTCCACATCTCTCTCTCTTTCCCTCTCCCTTTCCCTCTCTGTCTCTCTCAAACACACACACACACACACACACACACACACACACACACACACACACACACGTGTGTGCATGCTAGTAAATAAAACAATTTAAAATTTAGAAAAAAACTAAATCTAGAAAATCAGGGCCAAGGAGTTGGCTCAGTGGTTAAGAGTGCTTGCTGTTCTTGCCCAGTTTAATTCCCAGCACCCATATCAGGAGGCCTACTACTGCCTGTACCTCAGCTCAAGGAGTTCCAACATAATCCTCTTGCCTCTGTGAGAACACACACACACATACACACACACGTACGCAAGCATGCACAGGCATACACAAATAAAAATGCAATTAATTTTTTCAAAACCTAGAAAATCAAGATGTCATTGTTTTTTATCGCTGAGTAGAATTCTAATGTGTATATATTCCATACTTTCTTTATCCATTCTTCCATTGAGGGGCACCTAGGTTATTTCCAGGTTCTGGCTGTGACAAATAATGCTGCTATGAACATAGTTGCACAAATGCTTTTGTAGTATTATTGGACATCTCTTGGGTATATTCCCAAGAGTGGTATTGCTGGATCCTGAGGAAGGTTGATTCCCAATTTCCTGAGAAACCGCCACACTGATTTCCAAAGTGGTTGCACAAGTTTGCATTCCCACCAGCACATCCTCTCCAGCATAGGCTATCATTGGTGTTTTTGATTTTAGCCATTCTGACAGGTGTAAGATGGTATCTCAAAGTTGTTTTGATTTGCATTTCCCTGATAGCTAAGGAAGTTGAACATGACCTTAAATATCTTTTGGCCATTCGAATTTTATCTGTTGAGAATTCTCTGTTCGGATCATTACCCCATTTTTTAATTGGGTTATTTAGAATTTTAGTGTCTAGTTTCTTGAGTTCTTTGTATATTTTTGAGATCAGACCTTTGTCTGGTGTGGGGTTAGTGAAGATCTTCTCCCATTCAGTAGGATGCCTTTTTGTCTTAATGACTGTGTCCTTTGCTTTACAGAAGCTTCTCAGACATCTTGAATTTTGCATGCAAATGGATGGAAATAGAAAACACTATGCTTAGTGAGGTAACCCAAACCCAAAAAGATGACTATGGTGTAGACTCACTCATTGGTGGACTCTAGCCATAAACAAAGGACATTAAGCCTATAGCTCACAAGCCTAGAGAAGCCAAATAGCAAGGTGAACCCAAAGAAAAACATATATAGATCCTCCTGGAAATTGGAAGCAAACAAGATTGTCAGGCAAAAGTTGGGAGCACGGAAGTGGGGATAGGGGTAGGGGTAGGGTGGGGGAAGGGGAGAGGGGGAAGGAGAAGGGAGAAGGGAAGGACTGGGGAGAGCTTGGAGGAGTGGGAGGGTGGAGATGGAGGAAGGGCAGATATTGGAGCAGGGAATAAGATATCTACATTAAGGGAGTCTTTTTAGGATTGGCAAGAGACTTGGCCCTAGAGGGGATCCCAGGTGTCCACAGGGATGTCCCCAGCAGAGGAGAGGGTGCCTGAACTAGCCTTGTCCCATAGTCACATTGATGAATATCTTGATTATCACCATAGAAATTTTGTCCAATGGATAGAGAAAGAGACAGAGACCCACATCCACATCAGAGCAATGGACTGAACTCCCAAGGTCCAGTTGAAGAGAAGAAGGAGGGAGAAGATGAGCAAGGAAGTCAGGACCACGAGGGGCTGGCCCACTAACCGAGATAGTGTGCCTGATCTAATGGGAGCTCACCAAATCTAGCTGGACTGGGATTGAACGAGCATGTGATTAAACTGGACTCTGAATGTGGCTGCCAATGGGGGCTGACTGAGAAGCCATCTATAATGGCACTGGGACCTATCTCTTCTGCATGTACTGGCTTTTTGGGACCCTAGTCTATTTGGATGCACACCTTCCCAGGCCGGGATGGAGGGGAGAGGGCCTTGGGCTTCCCACAGGGCAGGGTACCCTGCCCTCCCTTAAGGATGCAGAGGGAGGGAGGAGGGATAGTGGGGGAGCGGGAGGGGACTGGGAGAAGGGGAGGAAGTGTAAATTTTTGAATAAGTAAAAAAACCTAGAAAATCATTAATATTGTATGGCTAAAATACAATGAACAAACAAACAAAGCAATAGAAACCACTCTAATCATTATATTTCAAATCGAGGAGAATTAGCTTGTAACATTATCTTTAAAGAACAATAGAAGTCCCCTTCTGTTCTTGATGGAGTCATTGCTCAATCTCCATTTTATATTAACTTTGTTGATCCTGCTCATTTACTTACATGTCTTTGACCAAAAAGCAAAAGCAGTCTCATAATTCAATATATTGTGTTGTGTGGCCACATCTGATGCCAGAGGGTTAAAACCTGGACTTAGCTTCTTGGAGAAGGAGAAATTCCACCCACTGGATTGGCTTCCAGGGAGGGCTTTTTCCACTTTCTGAGGCCATGTGTGCCTTGTCCATCTTCTGGATTTTGGGTCCAAGTAAGTAAACATGGTTTGGAATAATTCATGTGGAGCATGTTTGGTAAATGACTGAAATGTACTCCAGATTCAAGAGGTTTCTAAGGAAGACAACAGCAAGTTGCTGCTGGCAGTGTCCCACAGTGAGGGGCAGACAGAGAGAAAATCTCCACTACCATCCCCTCCTCTAAGCTGAGACTTGGTGTGCTCAGGTCAATTAAGATTGTTGAATGTTGTCTAAAATGTTTAACTTCAATGTCCAGATGTGGCATCCCTTAATTTGTTAATTTTAATACTAACACTTGAAAAACTAAAAATGTACTTATCTACAGAGTATTCTGTGATGTTTTAGTATGTATGCATCATGAGCTATTTAAGTTAGGTTAAATGTATCTACTCAAAGATACATTCAAAACTTTCAAAAACATTCAAAATTCTTCATTCTGGCATTAAAGCATGTATAGCATGTAATCCCACTGTCCCAGATCCTTGAGCACCTATAGATTTTTGACAAAGTAGTGTACCTACATTTGACACTGGTTATGAGAAGTAGTGACATTTGTGATGTGGGAGGTCCTTCTGTATATGTGTTGTTCTTATTGGTTAATAAATAAAGCTGCTTTGGCTTATGGCAGGGAAGAATATAGCCAGACTGGAAGAGATATATAGAGAGAGTAGGTGGAGTCAAAGAGGCACCATATAGCAGCCGAAGGAGGCAGATGCCAAGTAACCGCCTAAGACACAGGAGGTAACAAACCACGAGCCTGGTGGTAAAACATAAAATAATAGAAATAGGTTAATTTAAGATGTAAGAGTTAGCTAGAAATACGCCTAAGCTGTTGGCCAAACAGTTTTGTAAATTAATATAGTTTCTGTGTTATTATTCAGGTCTGGTCAGCCGGGAAATGAATGAGCAGTCTCCGCTTATACATTTGGGAAATAGGCAAATGCTCTCAATAAGTTTGAGGAATGCTTTTTATATATTTCTGAATATTTGTTGTCAAGTGGTGCTTTCCTACATTTATTAAGGATAAAAATATCACCCCTTTGCCTGACCCTCCCTTCTGTTTATATTTCATATGCTGTAAGGTTTCTGAATGAATCATTGCCAGTATCTGAAGGATACCGTGGATACAGAGTTTCTCTAGTGCCGTTTGCTGAAAGATACTTTCTCTGACACACTATTTCCAGTCACCAAAATATGGGGTCAACATTAAGGTCTATTAACTGACATCGGAATAAATATGTATTTTGGGATGATATTTAGATACAAAGTGAAGGAAAGTCAGTCATCTGTGGTGATATGGACAGAAATGGAGACTACAATGTTTAGCAAGCTAAGGTAGAAACAGAAAGGAATTACCACGTGATTACCATTCATGTTTAATTTTAAAGCTGTCGATTGTATAGAAGGTATGAGTAAGGTGGTGGTTCTCAAAGGTGAAGGCTGGGGATGCGTGAGACTAAAGGAGAAAGAGTGGCCAATGAATGCTTAGCTACTTTGAGATTAAGACTGAGACGTTCTGGTGTGATATTTCACATGGCCATTTAAAGATGCTCACTCAAAATTGTACAGCTAAAAAAGCTGGAAGGGAGGATATTAAACATTTTCACTATGGAGAAGTGATAAATATATTTTTTTTCAGCATGTAGGAACTTTATTTTCCTTCCACCTTTTTCCTCTTTGCTCAGGTGTCTACGGAGGAGCTCGGGATCACTCGGTGGTGGTTCCAACCCACTCGGTGGCCTGTGCTGTGGAAGCTGCTGACCAGTCTTCAGTGGCTGGTTGGGCGCTCCAGCCTGCAGTAGGGAGCTGCTGCATGGGTACAGAGGGCACCTGCACACCCTCAGATCAGTTGGCCAACCTTTGGCTCTGGAGCAGTCCATTTGCCCTGACATTCCTCCTTGGTCACAATCTTTTCAGCAGCAGCCTGCTCCTCCTTCTCAATCTCCTCTGGGTCTCTGTAGAAGATCAGGCACAACCTCCCACGGGTGCTCACGGGAGATAGTGCCACGCATGCGGAGTGCTTCCCCGGCCAGCGTTCACCGCATCAGACCGACTGAGTGAGCTCCTTTGCTGGTACATGGGATATCAATGTCCACATAGCATAAAGGTGAGTCTGTGTTACACAGGGCAATGGTTGGCAGTTGACGTAAGATGCCTGTGTGAGGGGCTAGTGGTAGCCCTGGGATCAGGCACCACTAGAAGTCGTGCCTCCCTGAAGGCTGTGTGGATCTGGCTTGTGAAGGTCGCAGGAGTGAAACAGCCGGCAACTGGAGAAGCTCCAGCAGCCTCAGGAAACTTCAGCACAGCTCACTGCCCAGTGTTCCTGGAGGAGATGATGCTGACATCAGCAGGGTTCTCAATGGCAACAATAGCCCTGGCTGCAGCTAATAGCTTTTCCCATGTCTTCTTCAAATTTATGATGCAGATATCAGCACTTTTCCTTCTGTAGATGTACTGCTCCATTTGAAAGTCCAGGTTGGTGCTGCCTAAGTGGGTTTCTGCCCTAAGGAATTTGAGGACACATGCCTCCTTGATCTTCATGACATCTAGGGCTCCTAACATTGTGTGAGTTTCCCTTTAAGTTATGATGGGAATCAAGAACAAGGCCGCCCTATGAACCTGCCCCAGGGCAGTGTGGGAAAAGCAGAAGAATAACTATATAAGGAGATATACTTAATCTGTTTTAACCATTACATAATACTCACATGAATTGAAACATCACTGGGAACACCCATTTCATTAACATGTACAATTTTGATGTTTTATGCTGGTTTCAAAACTACAGAAAAGCAATGAAGCCAGAATTAGTTCATTCACTCTTCCGTCCAACTTCAGAGATCCTGTCCAAGGCTCTTACTACACATTTGACCCTGCCTCTGATTCTCAAACCCAGCCTCAGTTGGAATCCAAAGGAAGTTAGAAGGAGACTAACTTAGCCCAAATAATTCTTAGGCAATGGTGAAAGCTAGAGTCTAGAATGTTCTGTGAAAACCTGTCTGAATTAAAATTTTAATTAGCTACCTTTTTTTTTTTGCTTTGTTAAAACCTCCTCTGATGTTTGCTTTGTTACTTTGCAGTTTCAACTTTTCTGCCAGCATTTAGATATTTCAACTCTAAACCCAAGAGACAGGCTTAGATAGATGACTGCCCCATAGTGATTTTGACATAAACTCATCAATGGGAGTGGATTGTCTCTTATGTTTAGAATAATTTTGTTAGCATTTTACTGGGTGAGATGTTAGAATCTAATCAGCTAAACCTTCTAGTAACGGTTGTAGAGCTATCACTTTGGCAAATATTTTAAAGAGAATAAAAATTTCATTTTCACTGATGTTCTACCTTGTCACAGGCACCAGAACACCTTGTTTAGCTCTGAAATGAGTTAGATGGCACAATGTCTTTCCCTTATTCAGGGCCGTGCTTAAAACACTCACACTGAGGTTGCCTGTGGGTGTAAAAGTCCTTTGAAGATCGAGAAGTCAGCTTGGCCACGTCAGGTAAAATAAAATATCTATTTAAAGACCCAAGGAGCCCATTCCTCCTCTTCTGACTTCAAAGGTGAAAGGGACCACAGCCCACACCAGAGAGACCAGAAGGTGCGAGGAGCCCATGCACCCTACATTCAAAACCCACACGGAGGGGGACAGGCCGAGCATAACTATAGGGTTTGATGTCATTCTGTTTGTGCTCCCCAAACAAAGGGCTCCTTCTTTCCAGAAGAGAAGGACCTCCATGTTGGGTGTTGAGATTTTAAGAATTGTAGTTTTGATACTTCTATCATGAAGAGTTAATTTCTTTACTTCTTGGCTTTCCCATTTGAAAAATAAACATTGGCATAAGACCAATCAATTGAGAGAAGATAAGAAAAACAGTCCAAGGGCCAGGAGCATGGCAAGAATAGTCCAAATTTTCTTTAAAAATATGAAGTGTTATAGACATACAATGAATACTAACATCTCTCCATGTAGTCCAGCGTTTTTGCAGGATGTTTAATTTACATAAAAATTCAGATTACATTATGCTTGATGAGTACATTCATTCTTCATCTTATTCAATTTTGTAGTTTTCTTTGGTAACCTTTAATTATGTCTTTTACCTGACTTCTAATTTAGCTAAAATTTAACAAACACACGTACTAACAGAATATTTTCATGTTATGGTTTATTGTGGGATATTTATCTTTTTGCTTGCTCTCCTTTTGAAGTCTGGTAAAACATTTCACTGTAGTTACCAACTAAAGACATAACCTTTCTTTTGTAATTCTGTGAGGTTTCTGTAAACATAAAACAGGAACCTGAGACCAGTAACAGAGATGAACATTCCTGTTTCCCTTTTCCTTAATTTTTTTCTTTTCTTTTTGAGATTATAATTACGATATTTATTCCTTCCCTTTTCTTTGTCCAAACCCTTCCATATAACTCTCCTTGTTCTCTATAAAATTCCTGACCTCATTTTTCAATAATTGTTATTACATACATATATGTATATGCATGTATGCATAAATTCCTGTATAATGTTACTTTCATAATGTTTTCTGGTTTGACCATTTGGTATTGGATAACCAGTTGGTGTGTTCTTTCTCGGGGAAGACTATTTCTCCTGCTCACTATTCCTTAGTTGCTTTTGTGTGTAGGACTGAGGCCTCTTGGGCCTTTTGGCTTTATCTCCTGCCCACTTTAGCCAGCCTGTTGCTGATGTCCTTGTTCAGTTCATGTCCAGGCATTCATGTTTGTAAGACTTCACGGATATAGCTTCTGGTATTACTAGGATACAGAGCCTCACAGAAAACTCTGATCTGACTCTTACAGTCTTTCTATGCCACCTAAAGCAATGTTCCCCAAGCAGTAGTATTTTGCAGATTTATCCCCTGGGACTCGGCTCCACAGCTTTGCATTTTGATTGGTTGTGGTTGTTGGTTGTGGTCTTCATCTGTTGTAAAGAGAAGTTTCCATGATGAGTAATCCTCCTCCTAAGAGGCCTTGATGATGGTTATATATATTATTTTGAGTACCTGGTTCTGAATATCCCCATTATGTGATTTATCACGTGGCTTCAAACACACTGTAACACTGTGTCAAAAGAAACTTGGGTTGGCTTTACACACAAGAGCAGTCTCTGATTGTTTTTCTTTTGTTGCTGGGTTCTGTGATAGCTGCCGACTAAACCATGTCCACCATGCCGTAGAAGGTGATGTCTGTGCTTCCTTAAGGCTGTGTATCCTAGCAACCAAGTCTGTGTTTTATCACAGTATCTTCAGTAATTAGGATCCAAAGCAGAGATAGTCACTTAACTGCTGTATCTGAAATCAGCCACAGTTGAGAGGGTCAGTAATAATCGTGTTCATTGGGGACTGAAAGAACTCTAAGCCATGTTCACAATTAAAAAATGTCCTGAAGCAAAGAAAAAGAGTGGGAATAAAACTATAATACAAAGAATTATTAAAATGTTTAATGTATTTAAAGCAAAGTCTGCTTTTTTGCTGACCTCATTATCACTAAATTATATTACTCTATTTTTCTACTATCTATAGATAAGAATGGCTGATCAATTTACTGAACTGTGTTGCTATAATACTATAATAGTTCTAGTGACTAATGACTTCTCATGTATCTGAAACATGGTGTTAAGTTGTTTTATTTATTAACAGATCAATCATAGAATGAAGTAACACTATTTAAATTTATAGATGTGCACCTAAGTCTTGAAGACATTTTGTAATTAAAAAAAAAAAACAGTTAACTGACAATGCTAGGATTTGATTGGTTCCAAGCTGTCATTTAAAATTTTCTTCTTCTTTCCCTCCCTGACTGTCTCACTCTGGGGTTAGGCTTTGCTAGAGTATAGCCTCCAAAATTCCTACTCTGCTTCCTGTGTGCCAATAATGTGACCCGCTGCCTTCTGCGCCATCTGGAACTGTTAACCAAAATCAATCCTTTTCTCTTTAAGTTGCATTTGGCCATGGTACTTCCATTACAGTAACAGAAAAGCAACTAATACTTGTAGAAGCTTCTTGTTTTTTTTTTTTTTTTAATGAAAGTTGAATGAACGTAGACAGCACACAGAGTATTTCATCCGTACCTACGCGTTGGAAGACACACCTGAGAAAGAGCAAAATAAAAATGGATTCTGGACACAAAAAGATCATTAATATGTTCATTGTAGTTCATTTCCTAAGTGAAGCTTAAAGTGCTCTTATAATTTGCCAAACTCAATTATCATTAGAACTTGAAGTCAATCCCTAATCATACCCTGCCTGCACTTTGATGAGTTCAAATAAAATCTGATTAAAAAATTCATCACATTAGAATTATTATAGATAGCATAGAAGCATGATCAGATCCTCTTACTCTTCCTCCTCGTGTTGAACTTGCCAACCTAGTTGCAGATCTGCTGGGCAACAAACAGCTTCCCTGGCAGACGCTGAGAGCTGATGGTGTTTGAAGAGGCCAGGGCTGCATTATCAACTAGCACAGGCTACACCCTGGTCCCTCAGTCTCGCTGACCAGAGGTGTCTTCATTCTTTATCTCCTCAGAGAAGACGGGGAGAGGCGAGGGCAAGGGGCTATTATTTTATATTATAATATATTATATTATATTAATATTATATATTATTATAGAAACACACAACAGCAGCAGCAGCAACAACCACACTACAGAAAAACCAAGCTTTTCTACTCTGCATCCTTCTTGGGAATAAAGTCATCTTCCTCAAGAGAAAATAAATTGAAATGTGGTGCTTATGCCAGATACAGATATTCACAGTTGTGTCTCTCACTGGAAAAGCATTTGTGGAATGTTGGCCATAAGTTGTCCAGGGCTAGACAGTCAGGATTCCGAGGCTATCTCTTATCCTTTCCACCTGAGAGTGGCACACACATCGGAGTCTCATTTCCTTCATCTCTAGTGCTCTGAGTTGCTGTTGCTCTGATGACCAGTCATATGGTAAGCATGTTTATAGTGGTAATCAATCATCAGTCAATATCTAAGTGCTGGTATTAATGACAATAGTGTATCTATGTAAGCCTCCTGCTAAACGAGGCTCAGCCAACGTTTAATTCTTTTTAATTCTGTTTTTGTGAAAAGATTGATGCTGTTTTATTTGACCATTTTTAAATACTGGATGTTAGCTTCTGTTGTCTGTACCCCCAGTAAGTGAACTAAATGAATTTCTCATTCAGGGTACCCTGTTGCTAAGGAGAACTGGATTCACACTGACTTTCTCTAACTTGGTCTAGTTGGCAGTACCCAGTTGCACTTACTCATCACGCCGTGACTTTTCAGTTACTGGATTAGTCTTGTAGAATGAATACAGCATATTAAAAATAAGCACTAAAAAAAAAAAGTCTTTGCAACTTGGGAACGTATTTCCTAAATAGGAAGCCCAATCTCAAAATATTTGTTCCAGTCAGGATATGTCTAAAATCCCATCTGAACAATTTTATTGCTTCCAGGGATGCAAGAAAAAAATTAAGATTTTCTTTATGCCTTTTAATATAGTGGGTTAAAGAGGTGATAATAAACACTATAACCTTGCTACAATGTTGATCATAAAGAATGCATCTCTTGGCAAGATTTTCATAATTATGTAAAATCCATGTATTCAAGGGAATTCTTAAATCACCTAAGATATTACTTATACTATCTAAGTTTTCCTTTTATGGTTTAAAATTTTAGGGTTGAGAACTATCACCTTCACTATAATACTACCACATAGGCTACTTTTATAGAATATGACACTCTAAAATATGTATTGAGTTAAATTTATTGTAAGAGATTTTATTTATGAGATGATTTTAGAACCAGGGAATCAACTGATAAACAGTAAATCAGCTGAAATCTGGGGTAATAAAGTTGAAATTAACTTATCAAACTAGGAAGGAAGTGAGTACAACCAATGAAATGATTCATCTGAGATAAAATATTCAACAAATAAAAATTATGAGGGTCTAGGGAATTGACTTGACTCTTTTCTTCCCCGGGCTTAGTCTGAAGCCATGTCAGCTTTGTGTTTGGGGTAGGACGTGCATTTATCACAGAACTGTTGAGAGGCTGAACAATGGGAGTGGGCTGGTGATGTCAGGCTCCCTTTGGGAATGAGATTGCTTCATGAACGTTGAAGCGAAAACACTGGATTTTGGAAGAGAAGAGCCAAAAGAGAAAAGCAGCAACATTTCCCCTTGGGTTTCATGAGGTGAAGGGGCTTCGATAAAACTAGGGACGGTCGGTCTGTAGTCTCTACACTCGAGGGGAATTCAGGCGAGAGTCAAGCTCCTGAATGAGCTCGGAGATGAAGCCTTTTCAATTACGCTCTCATGACTCATGCTTCCTGCGTGGTGATAACATAGAGATATATATTGCAACATCCATTTTCATCATAGCTATCAGTGGGAAGCTCACATATGGAACACATTTTGATTGATCATCACGTGCACCTCTGTAGTGCAGAATTAGAAGCCATGTTGCAAAGATTCATTTTGAAGTGACAGATGAGATTTCTTTTCTGTTGGATGAATAATTACCTTCTAAGTACTTTTGTAGCTCTAATGACTGAAGACATGAGCATCATTACATAAATGTTTGCAGGATATTTATAATGACTATTTGTATCGCTCATTTTATTAGTTTGTTTGTGGTAATTCATGCAAATCACCGTAACACCAACTAAATTTAATTATTAGTTTAAAAAATAGTTCAAGGAGTATGTGTATATTAAGAAGTAAAATTGGACATTAGAATGTATTTTAGTATATGAAAATGCATAAAGGATAAAGCTAATCATTTTAATGATTTGAAATAGTGTAGCATGCTGTGGTGTTATTTACATGTGCAAGATTGTGTAGTCTGCTAAGCAATACCCCTTCATGCCCTCTCTCCTAAGGCCCTGCTTACTTTGAATTTAATTCTCTTTTCTGTGAATTCATTTATTACAGATATATGATATAAGTACACTCAAGCAATATGTTTTCCTTTCAAGTCTAGGTTGCTTCACTCAGCATGCTATTTTCCATGATCATCCATGTTGTAGGATGTGTGAGAACTATGTACGATGTTTTCACTTCCGTTTCTATGATGGATAATTATATACTTTCATTTGCCTGAGAAAGCAAGCTTGAGGTATGGCTGTTCATAATGAAGTCACTTAAAGGATTAAGAAAGAGAGGATCAGAGAGATAAGTGGTCAGATTATATTAATTGTTACCGGATTCGCAATGCCTGATTTCAGTTGCTAATACTCCAAGCCCCATCTCCTTCAGCTTCAACATCCTATTCCAACTCATTTCCTCTTAGATACTCTTGACATTCCTTTCTTTTTGCTTTGTACCTGTCCATATCACATATTTATTTTCTCTTAGATCTTTAGTCTATCATCAGGATTTGGAACTACCAAATTACTAGTGGTGATAATCGTATGCTACTCATTTAGGGAAATGTTTAGCTAAAAACGAGACTGGCATACACTTTGCTCATTTGTCTTTAGAAAATCTCACATAGAATAGCCCCTTAAATTCTTTGAATCGGTGGCTGGTCCCATCATGGTCTTGACCGCTTTGCTCATAGTCTTACTCCTCCCACTCTTCAACCTTGGGAGCTCAGTCCAGTGCTCTGCTGCAAGCCTGCCCCTGTCTTCATCAGCTGCTAGATGAAGGTTCTATGGTGATATTTAAGATATTCATCAGTCTGACCACAGGGTAAGGTCAGTTCGGTCACCCTCTCCTTTATTGCTTAGGGTTTTAGCTGCGGTCATCCTTGTGGATTCCTGGGAATTTCTTTAGAGCCAGGTTTCTTGCTAACCCCATAATAATTCACTCAATCAAGATATCTCTTTCCTTGCTCCCATCTCTGTCCATCCTCCATCTCGACTATCCCATTCCCTCAGGCTCTCCTCAACCCTCCCCTTCTCCCCCTCCTCTTCCTCTTCTACTGTCCCTTCTCCTCTGACCCCTATGTTCCCAATTTTGTCAGGCGATCTTGTCTATTTTGACTTTCCAGATGGATCTATATATGTTTTTCTTAGGGTTCACCTTGTTACTTAGCTTCTCTATGATCATGATCTATAAGCTTAATATCCTTTGTTTACAGCCAATATCCACTTATGAGTGAGTACATACCATATTCATCTTCTTGGGTCTGGCTACCTCACTCAGGATGGTGCTTTCTAGTTCTAATCTGAGCTAATGGGAGCTCACCAACACTAGCCAGACTGGAAAGGAACAAGCATGGGACGGAGCTAGTTCCTCTGAATGTGGTTAACAGTTGCATGGCTGGGGCAGACTGAGGGACCATTGGAATTGGCACCAGGATTTGTCCCTGCTGCTTGTGCTGGCTTTTTGTGAGCCTGTTCTCTTTGTATGGATACTTTGCTCAGCTTAGAAGTAGTGGGATGATCTGTTTCTGCAAATCTAAAGTAATAAGAAATAAAGAAATCTAAAGGAAAAATGACACATGTATACATATAAATAAATACGAGTGTGTTAATATATACTTGGAGAAATAGAAAACTGTCACAGGTTTTTGAAGGATGCGTGTTCATGGGGGAAAAATAAACACGTGAAACGTTACAGTGGGGAGCTGACTGGTGAGACCCTTCTCTCTTTTTCCTTAAACTTCAGTGCTTTCTAAATTTATTGAGGAGCATTCATTATACTTACAACCACAAAAATCAACACACATTGCTGAATGTGTGTCTGAAGGGAGATTCCAGGCAAAAAAGGGAATATTTCTGGTGGAGGGCATGAACTGGGTATAGCTTGACCTGAGAGACTTGCCCCATCTGGGCCTGTATGGAACAAAAAAAAAGAAGGAAAGAAAAGAAAAGAAAAGAAAGAAAGAAAGAAAGAAAGAAAGAAAGAAAGAAAGAAAGAAAGAAAGAAAGAAAAGAAGAAAGGAAGAAAGCTGGGAAAGGCAGAGATGGGCTCCAGCAATGCCCACAGGGCTGCAGACAGTTCATAAGTTTCAGGGATAGGCCACATTGCAGATTTTAATTTTGATCCTCAAAAATGCCTTGTAAACAAGAAGGTCAATGAAAATGCAAAATGAGATTTTGAGAAAGTTGTTCTGCTGGGGCATGTTGGTGCACCCCTGCCATCCAGCGGTTAGGAGGTAGAGGAGGAGGATTGTGAGATTCAAGTTCTGCACAAGCCTGAGCTGTACAGTAAGACCATGCATCAAAAAAAATGAATGAACAAACAAATAAACAAAAGATTACTGTCCACTTTTATACTTCATTAAGAAATGCCAGGCTCATTTGTGTGAGAATGCTGGGCACTTCTGTCTCAACCATGTAGATATCATTTAAATGTGACTTTAAAATCAGACAGTAAAGTATTAAATAAATGGTGACAACTCCAGAAAACTAATGACTTAATGAACGTGTGTGTGTGTGTGTGTGTGTGTGTGTGTGTGCTGTGTTTGATCATGCCTGTAGTAAAGTGAGTGAGAAGACAGATAAGATCAAACAGAGGGTAAGACATTAGCTGTATATAAAATATTTAGATAGTAAATATCTTCCTTTTCTACAGAACTTTTTATTCTCCCTAACCACAGATCTCCGTGCCATAATTACCTTCTTTGTTTTTCATTGCAGATATTGGTACTATTTGCCTTAGAGCGTAGTGCGATTCTAATTGGTCTTATAAATAAAAACCTGGAGTCAGATATTGATATTGATTGAGTGTGAAAGCTGAAAGATCAGAGAAGCTGAGCAGCCAGCCGCTAATGCTTACCTCTATGAAATCTTCAGAACCAAGGGAGCAGGATCCTTTCTCTCTGAATCCTCAGATTGAATGTACTGAGATCCTGTCTCCACCATGTTTTATTCCTGTTTCTATCTCCCTAGTACTGGGATTAAAGGCACAAGGCTCTACCACCTGCCTGTTTATTAGACTGATTCAATCTCACATAGCCCAGGGTGGCCTTGAACTCCAGTTCTTTCTGCTTTGTCCTCCCAAGTGCTGGGATTAAAGGTGTGTGTCACCACTGCCTGGCCTCCAAGGTTCCCTAGTGGCTAGCTCCACTCCCTGATCTACAGGCAAGCTTTGTTTGTCAGAAACAAACAAAATATCACATTAGAACTCTGTGGACTTCACGCATAAGGCCTGATCGCAGAGAAGAGTCCTATATTAGCAACAACCTGTTATGTAAAAAACAAAACAGTGGGATGGGCCTAGCTAGGTGGCTGAAATGGGAGAATTAAGATGATCCACAGCTCTCAAGTCTTTTAGACATTTTGCTTTCACTCTGGTATATTTAAGGTTCTGGGATATTATTTTTAGAGGTCGAGCATTTATGAGATCATAAGGGATCACTTTCTATATCTTCCTCTTTGGGGTTTCCTTTCCTCAACTCTGGTTCTAAAATAGAAAAGTAAATTGCATGTCCGTGTATAATTTATAGCCAAGTTCCACTAAGCCCCATTCCCAACACTGCCAGCATGGCCATGCGGTGCCCGGGCACAATCAGTTATCTCTCCATCAAAAAACAACTTAGCCCCAGAGGAGCGAGATCTGGAAAGTTTAGCTTTTCAATCCCCTCATATGTTTTGCTTTAGTTTAATATGTTTGTCTGGATACTTTGACACCATGGTGATAGGCATCACAGAAATAAATAGAAAGAGACAGAAAAGAACTAAAAAATAAAGATGCAAACTTGGGAGGCTAGGAATGGCACTTCTAGCTGAGCATTCTTTTTTCTTTCAGAAGTCAGTGAGGGGGATTTAAGAGCAACTATGTGTCAGACACGTTGGTGAATAATTATTCTAAGAGTGCTGCTTTGCTGACGCTGGACTATTGGAGCTCATTAGTATGCTGAGAGTATTTAATTCTAAAAAGTGGTGCTTTAGCTTCTGTCCGCTGCACATTCCTCACGGCCCAGCTTAGCTTGGCATTAACTTCCACTCTATCTGTTAGTGTGACATGGTCAACAGGGAAGGACCAGAGTCAGAAAGACTAGAGTTTGGATTCTGTCACCATCCCTTGTGGCTTATGCTATTAATCATCCATAAGGCTCACTTTTCTCATCTCTAATATGTTCATATTAATGCCTACCTCATTTATTTGTGGCAGATAAAAATACCAAACTAAAGTTTCTGCCATGGTGCCCAATATGTAGACGCTTAAAAAACATTTGTCTCATTTCTCATTATTTTCAAAATGTAAATCATTTGGCTTTGTTTAATAAAATGAATGCCAACGAAGAAGAAATGAAACAGCCAGACTACTTTGTGCCTGTTGAATTTTTACAAATGTTAGAACCACTGCAGCTTGTTTCCCTATCTCCTCTTCCTCCAAGATCCAAACCTAGGCCAAGGCTAGTCTCAACGCATGAAAGTTCAGGATAAAAATCTTCTCATTGCATTCCTACCAGTGTTGCCTGTATACATCTGTATGAAAACATCTAATTAGAACCAATCAAATATGATAAGTTAGCTTGAAGGAGGGCAGTAATAAAAGGTCAGAAATAAAGAGAAATATGATGCTATCCAATAAAACAAAAGCAAGCAAAAATGCCCGGAGAGGATCCAGCAAAAGCATTCCAGCTATCATTTGAGGTTGGGATTGGACATACTTTTCACCTTTATGTTGAACATGCACTCTAGATTGTATGTATCATTTGCTTTTATGGTTATAGAAAGAACCAATGAAATGTTAATTATTTTCTCATTAATCTATCTCTAATCAGCTTTGAATCCCTGCAGATTGGTAAGGAATGGATTTATTCTTCTTTGTTATTAGCCTTTTGATGCTCACACTGGTCATCACGGAGGATTTCAATGGGTTAAAAGCCCTTGAAAGTCCAGTGTGCTTGTTGTCTCTCTCTCTCTCCTACCTTTCTCTCTGAAACAGTTTATCAAATAATGCAAGGAATATTCTTTTGTCTGATATTATCATAAAAATTAAATTTGAGTTAATAAACTATACATTTCTTGGAAAAGAATGATATTGCAAAATTGGAATTAGTTATTTTCTGAGTTTTTATAAATACTATGCTTATTTTTCAGGATACAAAAGACCAATTTTGTTTGAGTGCACACAAGTAATTTTCATTGTTCTGTCCTCCATACTAGCATCTCTTGAGCATCATATATCATTGTACATCCTAATCTTTTTGTAGAGAAAGCAAACAAATTTTAATTCTCTGTTTTAACTTTGCACATAAACCTAAATCCTCAGATATCATGCCCTCTTATTCCTAATCAAAACAAACTTCTCCGAGTAATTGGTGGGAACAGCATTCAACCTAATGGAATGTTGGAAAAGTTTGTTCTGTAAGCTTGGGCTGGTGCCGTCAGCCCCAGGGTAGAAGTTGCCTATTCCAGAATGAAAAGGCATGCAGCCATACAGATTCCTGGTACTGTCCAAAACCAGACTGAATGCATAATGACAACAGTTTGCATCTTTGGATGAGTTTAAGCTGTTTTCTAAACATTTGGAAAATTCCCTGGGTTGAGAAAGAAGAATCCAATTTAAGAGGACGCCGTCAATCATTTGGTCAACCTATATGTGCTGAGTGCCTGCATTGTGATTTGTGTATAGCTCTCAGGGATGTGGAGGCTGTCAGACAACAACAGAAAAAGCCAAGTTCCTTCTCAAAGCACCTTAGAAAACTGATTGAGAAACCAGAACGAACATTCATAAAAATTTTAGAGAATAATTAAATGCTAATGGATGGCTGCTGACTGTGAGTGTAATAGAAATTCTTAGGAGAGAAGAAATGTGTACAGAAAGCATTGGGAAAGGTTTCTTAGAAGAGATATAAGCTGTAGCCTTTAGAAGAAATTTGGAAGAGGAGGCAAATCACAGGCCAAGTAAGCAATTTGCTCAGCCCGTAGGCTAGTCTATACATAGGCAGAGGGACTAGTGTTGTTCACAGTAGGACACAGTATAAATAAAGGTGGAATAGTCCGACGAAACCAGACTGTTTGGATTAGATGTTGCAAAAGAGAGAAAATTACTAAAAATGTGAGTAGAAGAATAACCTACTATGAGTTAGACCTGAAAAAAAAATCTAGCATCTCTGGAGGGAGGGATGAAGATAGTTTGATGTTTGTCATTTAAATACTTCTTAAAAAGATGGCGGAAATGACAAGTTCTCTAAAAGGAAGGGACTATGAGAAGGGCCAAGGATTTATGTATTCCTACTTGGATATCAAAGGCCTGATTTTGAGGGGGCCAAAAGACATCAGTGGCATTACTAGTATATTTTTAATAGTATGGGTTTATTTTAATGTCTGGTTCTGAACTTCATACATGTTTGGCCCTTGGTATATATTATAACTTGCTTAACAGTAGATTCCTAACTAGTTCTAGTATACAGGGTCATAAGATGACCCTTAATGACCTTTTCTTCATGTATTTCCCCTCTGCTGAGAATCATCAGACCTTACAAATAGGATGAAATGTTACTTCATGATTCCATTATGTTTCCTGGCAATGGGATTTTAAAAATGTAATTATTATTGGTCACTTGACCTTGAATTAATCTAAATGGGAGAATTTATATCAATGGACCTGATCTAATCACTTGAGCTACAAAATATAGGACCAAAGGTTAGAGTTGAAGGAAAATAAAAGATTCAAATGTGAGATATTCTCTTGCTGACTTGGAACCTTGAATGCTAAAGCTTCAAGAAAAAGAAGAAGAGATGGCAAGAATACCCTGAGGTTGGATCACAGTTCTGTCTAACCTCTTGATTGTCATTGAAGGGGCACATAATTATATTATGCTAAAATCTAATCCAAAATCAATTGGTTACTCCCATTAGAGTCATAACACTATTCCACGAATGGGCTTATCTTGTCTAGGAGGTAGGTGACATAGTATTTAGGGCCCACAGCTGAGTAAGACTGTTGACATGTTTGCCAGGATAGATCCTGCTTTAAATCACTGATTATACTATAAATTGTTATTCAGAAAGGAATGCCAATATACTATTGAACACAGATAATGAAAATATGTCAGTTATTTTGAGGAAATTAAATATGAATACCAGTAAATGAAATTCACACAGAATGCAGTGTGTTAATGTACTGCTTGACACATAGTAAATATACAATAAATATTACCTACTTTAACTTTTCTTTTTAACGATTTTATGTATAACAAAATTAGTTAAGTATTAGTGAAGTATCTTCTTATTAATGTTAAAGTTCTCAATAAAATGAGTGAAGATAGTATTTAGAAGTGATAACTATGTTTTTATGTGTCAATAGATGATCTACAGGATAGATCAACGGATTTACCTGTTCATGTTACCCAAATATTACCATAGTTATTCTGTGGGGGTGTGAATAAATACCTATTTACCTTGGACAGGGAACTAAGGAAAGACCAAAGAAACAATTCTTCTCTAGTCTACTTGGTTAGTGATGTTATTTGCTGAGGTTGCTGGAAGAACATGGATGGAAGATTGATTAGAGGGGAGCAGGTGATTCACCAAAAAGCCCTTGGGTAGTGACTTAGGACAGTTGCATCCTTGAAACTCTTTGCTCAAGGCCAGTAGCTCAGACACTCACAGTCTCCATCCCCCAGAAATTATTCAATTCTTTTACAGCCTTGAGTAGGATCCTTGTCATTCTTGTAGCTTCTTGAGTTTCATGAACTTCCTAAACCTCTTAAGTTTCTTAGCTTTCTGTGTCTTATGAGCCCTTCCTCTCTCTCTAGGAAGAAAAGTTTCAATTTGGAGAAAATAGTTTAGTGCAGAGTGTATGCATAGCATGCCTAGAATTCAAACTCCCAAACCACCAAAAACAACAGAAAAGAGGAGAGAGAGAGGAGAGAGGAAAGAAGAGGTAGAGGAAGAGATAGGGTGAAGGAGGGATGGAGAGGGAGAGAGAGAAAAATGAAAGTGTTTGGTACAGCAGTGTAGATAGAGATAATACTTTAACTCTCTGTAATCTGCACCTGGTCTCCATAAAGGTATTCATCTGGGAGAGTGTATTAAGACAATTACACACCTCTCCATACATGTAGTTGCCTTTCACTGTTCATCCAAAAGGATGTAGCATGGACTCATGAAATTTCCCGTTGTACCTGCTGCTTATGTTGGCTACCTGATCCTGGCCCTTGCCTATCCATTAGACACAGCAGGTTTCCATAAGATCTTTGGACAGGATGAACACTTTTATCCACAGAATGCTTCCTTACGGGCAAACCTGCACATAGGGAGGTGAGGCAGCCCCGCTTGCCATTGGTTTAGTCTTTTCATCTGAAGCACTCTGACATGGACTCCCTCTTTTACCCCTTTGGTGAAGAGTTGTTCAAAGTTTTCCAGAGGCTCAAAAACACTCAATATGGTTTCCCCTAGGAAGAAAAGATTCATATGAATCTTGCCACGCTTGATTTTGAGTAACCTGGACAAGCCATGCTGTTTTTCTTTCCTGCTTTTTTTTTTTAAATCTTCCCTATTCTTATCAGTGCTTTAGTATACGCAGAACCCAATCTACATGCCCATGTGAATCATTCAGAGTCACCAGGGTCTCATCTCCTGTCTATAAATATCACCTCAAATTATGGGTCTCAGCAAAGACACCATGATCCCTGATGAATTAAGTTCATATTTTTAGACATTTCTATGAATGCAATGTTATTAAGTCGAGTAAGCCAGTATCAATCACCGTTCCCTTCATTCCCATTGCTCTCAGTAATTTTAATTCCTCCACTGCTGTCTTCTGATCCCTAATACTTATGGACACTTCCGTCAGATACTGTCAACTGCCCCTAATGGTGCATCTGAGCCAAACTTCCAGGGATAGACGTCTGCCATATTGATTCCAGCTGTACAGCTTTTGTCTCAAGAAAAGATGAACATTTACATTGCTCAATTTCTCCCCTTGTAGTTCACATAACTTTCTCCCATCCACCCTGTATCAGACAGCCTCATAATCCAGACTGTGAGAAGGTCTTTTATTTCCTGCCTAAAAGCTTTTCCCAATTCAAGCTGCCCAGATGCAGAGTATTTCCTGATTAGCAGAGTTGCTTGTACTGAACCATTATTAACATCTGCATTGGAATGCTGAATCATGGATTTTTCTCTTCCAAAGGGAAGCTTTTCCATTTTTCCTCACTGTTTGATTATTCCCATGGGTTTTAAGGTTTTGGATCCAAGAAATAGTCTTTTAGCACAGACCTAATTTGTGCTCTTTTTTATTTGCACCTGGTCACTTATTAGAACAGCAAGCCAACACCTCCAGCTCCTCTTCCCTTTCCTCAATTTTCCCCACTAAACCCTCTGGAGGCTAATGCGCAGATCAACGCCCACACTTACCCCCCCCACCGCAATTTGCCCCATGTGGAATTCTTTCCTGGCAGAGAGTTCAGCCTTAATTGCATATTTTATCAGTCATAGCAATGGACATATACCTGCTGCCATAGTATCCTTACAACCCTGACTCTATCTTCTAAATACTAATTTCAGGGGCTGAAAATAGTTTCTAGTCCATCAGGAATTTTGCAGACATTTCCATACTCGTGTGGTAGACTCCATGCACCAAGGAGTCATGCCATCCCACACCATGTTGAGGAGGGCAGTCACCTTGTGATTCTCTTCAGGGTACTACAGGCAGCTCAGCTTTGGTTTCAGATCTCAATACAGCACAGAGAGATTGCAACTGCCCCTACAGCAAGCAGACACACTTTCCCATACCACGGGAAGGAAGGTGGCCATATTGGTATTGTTCCTGTGTGTGATCCACTCTCAGACAGATGAACCTCTGTTGTATGTCTTCTCATCCGTTTTGGTTGCCATGCAGCGACTTCATTCCAACCTTCTCTTTGGTTCTGTTGGTTCCTGAGGCAGTGACTATTGTGTTGTGTGGCTTTTCCTGGGGAGAGGTGGACAAACATAAGTTCATCCTAGACAGGGCAATAATGAAAGAATAAAACTACTCCAATAATGCTTAACCTGGTAAACAGATGAGTTTATTGGGGTTATCTATGTGAACATGCATACCCCAAAGGCAGGTGCATCACCAAAAAGTCCACCTATCATGAGTGATGACTTATGAAGCAGCATGTCTAGAGCTTCTTGCCTTGCTTCTTGGTAGCTCTAGCATTGAGTTTCTATTCCCTCAATGGTTATTTACTGCTTATGGAACCTTGGAGAGGCCTTGTGAGTCTTATAATTCTCTGAACTTCCTGAATAGGTTTTGTGAATTTTCTAGAATCTCCTAACTTTATTATCGTCCTTAGTCTCATGAGCCTACTGCCTCCCACAGAAAGGCAATGGTTTCATTTTGTAAGAAATATATATAACAAACAGCTCTACTTGGTAAACTATACCTAAGAGCCTTATTCAGAACAACTGAGTACAAACCTGATTCCATGAAAAGTCCACAACCATAGCCCTAATGCATTTGGGATCAGCAGGAATCAATCCCTAGAACGGGGTGTTAATATAAGATGATTACACACAACATTAACAATCTTATATGCCAAGTGACATCTCTAGGGATGATATCCATATATTGAGGAGATGAAAAGTATTAACTGACGTAATGCAGGCATTGTGTATAGCCATTATTTCTACATTGGGAAAACGTTCATTTGACATAGTTGGTGGAGACTTCTGTCTCTAACCAGTTTTTCGGCTTGTCCTCCTCCAAGAACAGAGTGGGCAGACAGCAAAGAGTACAAATGAGAGACACTTTGTCAACACGGAACTTACAAGCTTTAAATGGGACAAAACGACTCAAAAAGTTGCCACACTGAATTTAAATTTGATCTTTGTTTGAGTGGCGGTAGGATGCTAGCAGAAAGCCCAGAGAGCTCTGAGAAGTGTTGGAGCACCAGAAATGGTCACAGCTGAAAAGGTTTGGAGGGCCCTTTGGCTCCTAGTCAAGAGCAGATCTTTCCAGAGCAGGTCTGCGGGTTAGCAGTAGCAGATTCCAAAGTCTGGCACTAGGTCTCTGAAAGCTTGGGTCTTGGAAGCTGGAAACATCTACAGGGATGAGTTGCCTTGTGCAGGCCCACTGAGCATGAAGTCTTAGAGGCTGAGAAAGGAAGGAATCCCTTTCCCTGCCTTTGCTAGTAAGGTGTGGAGTTGGGCTCCGTAAGCTCACTACCTGGGAGGAGCACAGGGAGCTTCCAATGAGTCCATTTACTCGTTGCCATTCCTCCACCTGGAAGGTAATGTTCCTTATCTAATGAGCAAGGCATCTGAAGCCAGATCCTGAAGTTTTCAGGCTTCTTCCTCTAAGGACAGAAGGAGTCCCTGGAATGTGGGCTCCCTGCCAGAGTTGGGCGCTGGAACCTGGGCGCAGGGAGCTGAGCTCTGAAGTCTTCTTTTGTTCTTTTTCTGCTGGGCTCCAGTAGCAGCTCTGGAGTTGCAGCCCCAGAATATCCGAATGTATAGAGTTGCCAGAGTGCCAGCTGCTCCCTGATTGGCTGGGTGCAGTATGCAAATAATGTGAAGAAATAGAATCAATCCGGAAAGAGCTGTCAAGCTTGGTTGAGGGGGCACAGGGAAAAAACACTCAACTACCCCAAAGCTTCCAGAAGTTCACAATCAAGTCCACCGGTCTCTGTCTCCATAGAGCTTGTGAGACATGTGAAAAGGTTTCTGCTTATCCCTGGTTCGTACAGCCCCTTTGCAGCAGGCAGCCTGCTGATTTTGTTACCTTGCCTAGGGCATGGGGGAGGGCTACTGCTGACATTAATGGCTATTAGAAGCCTGCTCCCTGCCCTTTAGGCTTGAGGCTGCTGGTTGTCAGAAAGCTCTGTATGGGGACACATCTCTTCCCAACCCATTGAGCATTCAGTGACAATGAGTCCCCATTCTGTGTCAGCTACTCCATGCATGATTGGTGCTCTGGATAGACCTCTGCTACTATAAGGAGAAAAATTAAATGAAGTCACCAATAACAAATACATGGATGTAAGTAGCTACAACTGCACAGGCTTGAGGCTACAGGTTTAGACAGACAGAGAACAGAGGATATATTCTTGGCTCAGTTTCATCTGGACTCAGAAAACCAAGTGTTGCCTGGAACTTGAATTCAGCTCAAGTCTATAGAAGTTTCTTTGACTACATTGGAGGTGAAGGCATCTCAGGCAGAGAGGAAAGCCTGGGCCAAGCTGGCATTAGTGACAATGGTAATTTAGAAAATTTTTGTACCCAATAGCTAGATTTTTAAGGGTCAGTCATCAGCGGAGACATGGAAGAGTTTGTCTTTATCTTTATTATCTTTTAAATATACTTCAGACAAATTAAGATTTTGTATTTTCCTTGAAAAGTCTCACAGTATGGTGACAGTTGGGGTGGCACTGTGGTAAGCCAGGACAAAAAGAATGGGTTGCAGCAAGAACATTCTAGTGGTAATGGAAAAAAAGAAGATAATTCAATGAATTACTTAGAATTTGAACCAAGTGGAGTTAGTAATGGATTAGTTGTGGGTGTGGAAGGCATGGGAATATTAAAATGACTTTGCATTTGTGAGCTGATTTACTCTGTAGATAATGGTGCTATTTACTGAGGCAGATAAATACAAGGAAAAAGGAAGCCGCGGATTCAACCATACTGGCTCTGGAGACTCCACGAGACAACCAGAGAGAGATGTCCATGGAAACATTTAAAAAGGTTCATTGCTGGATCCTGAGGTAGGTTGGCTCTCAGTTTCCTGAGAAACCACCACACTGATTTCCGAAGTGGTTGCGCAAGTTTGCATTCCCACCAGCAATGGATGAGTGTTCCCCTTACTCCACATCCTCTCCAGCGTAGGGAATCGTTGGTGTTTTTGATTTTAGCCATTCTGACAGGTATAAGATGGTATCTCAGAGTTGTTTTGATTTGCATTTCTCTGATTGCTAAGGAAGTTGAACATGACCTTAAGTATCTTTTGGCCATTTGAACTTCTGTTGAGAATTCTCTTTTCAGTTCAGTACCCCATTTTTTAATTGGGTTATTTAGAATTTTAATGTACAGTTTCTTGAGTTCTTTATATATTTTGGAGATCAGGCCTTTGTCTGATGCGGGGTTGGTGAAGATCTCCCATTCAGTAGGTTGCCTTTTTGTCTTAATGACAGTGTCCTTTGCTTTACAGAACCTTCTCAGTTTCATGAGGTTCCATTTATTCATTGTTGCTCTTATTGTCTGTGCCACTGGGGTTATATGTAGGAAGTGGTCTCCTGTGCCCATGTGTTGCAGACTACTTCCCACTTTCTCTTCTATCAGGTTCAGTGAAGTCAGATTTATATTGAGGTCTTTAATCCATTTGGACTTGAGTTTTGTGCATGGTGATAGATATGGATCTATTTTCATTCTTCTACAGGTTGACATCCAGTTATGCCAGCACCATTTGTTAAAGATGCTTTCTTTCTTCCATTGTATAGTTTAAGCTCCTTTGTCGAAAATCAGGTGTTCATAGGTTTGTGGATTAATATCCAGGTCTTCGATTTGATTCCATTGGAGCACTGGACTGAGCTCCCAAGGTCCAGTTGAAGAACAGAAGGAGGGAGAAGATGAGCAAGGAGGTCAGGACTGCAAGGGATTGGTCCACCCACTGAGACAGTGTGACTGATCTAATGGGACCTCACCAAGGCCATCTGGACTGGGACTGAATGAACATGTGATCAAACCGGACTCTCTGAATGTGGATGACAATGGGGGCTGACTGAGAAGCCAATGATAATGGCACTGGGATTTGATTCTACTGCATGTACTGGCTTTTTTTGGGATTCTAGTCTGTTTGGATGCATACCTTCCTAGGCCTGGATGGAGGGGGGAGGGCCTTGGACTTCCCACAGGGCAGGGTACCCTGCCCTCTCTTAGGACTGGAGGGGGTAGGGGAAGGGTGAGTGGGGGAGCGGGAGGGAAATGGGAGGAGGGGAGGAGGTGGAAATTTTGAATGGTATTATTTATAAAGCAATAACAAAAGAAAAAGCACACAAAAAAATGTTCTTTAGGAATATACCTGGAATCAGCTGTATACATTCAGGACTTCAACACAAATTTAATTTACTTAATCCTGCACCAATCCCCTTCCCCCCATTCATTAAAAAAAAAAGTATTCAGCTTCTCTTCCAGGCAATCCCCCTTTTCCTCTGAGTCTTCATCTTTTGGAGGACACAGGTGCTACTCCAGTCTCCAGGCGTGAGGCCGAGTAAATCTGAACAAACCTGCCCCCTCCTAATATTGGCCTGCTAGCTACTTGTCTCTTCCCTTCTTTTTCCCTCCTGCCCTCCCTCTCTTCCCCTTCCTTTTCACTTTGGTAGCTTCCTTTTGTTCTCTCATTATTTCTCCTGTTTTTACTCACATACTTACAATCTGTTAAATCCTAACTGGCATAGGGCTTTTTGGAGCTCTCTGAACCATCTGATATTTTATCTTATTTTCTAATTAACAAGCTAGCGTACCACAATTTCATAGACTGTATATATTCACAGCAATCATGGAAACGGGCCATCAAGATGGCTCAGAGGATAAGCTTAATCAATTACTGGAGGCCACATAAAGGGGAAGGAGAGAAACAGCTTTGCAAAGTTGTTTTCTGGTCCGCACAGACATGCATTGGCACACATGTTCCCCAACATACAAACATGTACAACAATAATAAACATTTTAAAAATTTAAAAAGAAAACATGAAAGTCCTAGTTTAAAGTAAATGACAATTTATGACTTGCAGCTATAGCAGTAGTCAGAGTACCATCGTAGGGTGACTTTTAAGATTGTTTTATAGCATTTATTAACTCAGTGGATTGCATTACATGAGTAGAAACCTAAATTTAGGGAACCTGAGTCTGTTATTATTGGATAATAATCATACCTTTGCTCCAGAACTGGGGTGGAGGGTGGGGGCACATCATATTTTTCAAGCCTATTGACACAACTTTTTATTCAAAAATTCCTGCCCCAAAGCTACTATTCTTTAGCTAAATGTTAGTTTCAAACAAGAAGTTACTAGGTAATTCACAAGCTATCAAGCAACATATGACAATCTTGGAGAAAGTTTGAACATGAAGCCTCAGCATAGACACTGGGGAGAGCATGCCGAGCATATACAATGTTTGGGAAGTAAGTCATGATTTTTGAAGTGTTTTAAGGGTTTATAGAGAAGAGTCTATTGGGAAAACTGAGAAGAGGCAGCCAACACGGAAGGAGGAAACCCAGAAACTAGAGGAATGTTCTATAAGGAAAGAATGATCAGCAATGTCACAACACTATTGATGCCAACAAGGATGCTTCGGCAATAAAAAGAGAGGGAGGAAGGGAGGGGAGGGAGGGAAGGAGCAAGGGGTTGACCTCTTGAAGCAGGGTCCACAATGTTTTGAGTTGAGATAGGAGGAAGCAGAGGTAGTGAAAGCATGTATATTGTTCAACCAGGGAGGCAGGTGGTGAGGAAGGCACAATAGTGGGAAGGGTGAGAAAATGCAGTTTAGGTTCTTTCCAGAGTGTCCCAAGGCTTTTGGTGAAAGAACACTATTGCCGTAAGCACGTAAGCTCTCAGTATCTTGTATATGGATGAGTAAAAAGCTACTCAACCAAGGCAAGCATATGTTCCTGACTCCCCAGCATTCAGGTGCAGAATAATAATACTGGGAGGAACGAAGAAGCCATTTTTCATTTGGATAGGGTGCAGGTTGTGGAATCCTGTGGTCTGTGGCATCAAACTGACTTGTAGTCAAATACAGATTCCATAAGCTACTTCGCGCTGTGGGATCCTTAGCCTGAACCTGAATTTGTTTCAGCTCTCAACAGAGCCAGTGATAAATATATTCAGTAGGTTGTTAAGAGCATGCAAAGTTCCTAGCAGAGGGCTTGCTTCATTAACAATAATTATTCTTGAAAGATGAGGCCTCATTTAAAAATTACTTTGAGGGCAGGAACTAAGGCCACAGTAGAATCACTTATATCAGTTTATGTGGAGGTAGCTGTGCTAGCAGAGGAATTGAGCAGCACAAAGAGAAGAGAAGATCTTACCAGTGGCCTCCTGAACATCAGGACCCCAGGCATCCTTGTAAGCCAGTTTTTGCTGTGAATGATTTTGGCTTTCGCATTCACAATAAAATTATCATTTTAAATGTCTTAAACTCATTAGACAAACTCTAGTTCTACTCAACTCAGATAAATCACTCTTTACTCAGAAATGACAGCTATGTCTCAATTACCAAAACAGAAGACTTGTGCGGGTATTGCAGGCGTTATACATTCTCAGAGTCCTATTGTGGCTCTCACAGAGGTGCACATGCGGACTGGGAGCCAAATGACAATTTAGGGTTCCATGTGGGCTCCTATTTGCAGTTTTATTATTTAACATATAAAGTAATTATATTAAATAGGAGTCAAATGCATTGTTTGGGGGGCATTTATGCTATCTCATTGAAAGGCATATTGTGAACCCTGGAGAAAACTGGTCTGCACCCGTAGCTTGGGTCATGAATGCAATGTTCAATGTGGTCTTTGCCTAGCAGCTAATTAAACTAAGACGAAAATAGACTTTAAAACTTTTAATTTACAAGCTTCCAGATATAATTATTGTTATTGTACTACCAAAATCTGATTCAGCAGTCCGCATTTTGAGACCTCTTAATCTCATTGTCGTAATTAATTTTGTAAATCAAAAGGTCTGTGCTTGGCTAGATGCATTATCTGTTTGTTTTGCTTAATGTAACAGTGACCTCATTGTCTTTGTGATTAAATCATTTTCATTTTGTTGTGATTTTTCCCTGAGATGAATTATTAATTTACTTATGTCAGTAACTTTGTCCAAATGTGATTTAGACTTTAAAAGTTCAATGTTTGACACTCTTGCCAGCCTTAATTTAGCCTCCCGTATTTCTGCCTTGTAATTTTTTTTAGCATGGTGGAATTAGAATTTGAGTGGTCTTACGCTGTACTGAGTTATTTGTGAGCAATCTCTTACTCATCCATCTGAATGTGACATTCCTCCTGGCCATCATTTCATTAGAGAAAAAGCACGATTTAGATATTGGCATCGCTCAAGCCTGACTGTTGCCTCATGATATATGTGACTCTGAGCTGGTTTTATAGACGCTGAGTTATGAGAGAAAGAACATAGTTTAGTTTCTACCTGAGGGAAATGCCATGGGCAACCCCAAGAACACCAGAGGATGTGGAGATGCTTGGGGAGGGCAGTGAGATGAACTCCTAATCCAACACTTTCGTCGCCTCCATTTCTAGTTTAGTGAAGTGGCACGCAGAGAGAGCCAGCTGCCTCTTCATGTGTACGATTCATGACGTAAGAGCCACTGATGCCTCTGGGCTCCAAATCCAGTGCAAACATAACTACACCAAAAATACGTTTGAAATGTCTAAGGTTATGCTTTAATTACAGTGCAGAATCTGAGAACAAGTTGGGGTGTCGCTATCATACGTCACTGAGACTTATTTTTTGTCGGTTTTTCAGCTCTATCACTGAGTGCTTAGAAACACTGGCTTTTTCTATCCCTTATTTTGGATGTTTACTGTCACTTAGAATTAGCCCGTGGTGTATAAAGACACAATCAACAGAGTGTTTAATAAACTAATAGTCAGTGCAATTAAATCAGGATGACGTCTTTATTGGGTTTTTAAAAATCCCATTAATGTGATTGAAGTTTTAAATAATCTTCTAAAAACTTAGTTCATTTCCTAATTACCAAGACTGCTTTTGACAAAAATGCAATGTCCTGGAGGCTCACCAGGACCTATACTGCAGAGATCTTCTCAGAATGATCAAAATGGTGAGGCAGCCTGTCCCAGATTCCCGGATGACTCTTTCCCAATGACTGAGGTTGATATCATCTTCCTTAGAAACTTAAAACTCTAACACGACTACATCTAAATTACTCATGATGCCTGTGCTATTTGAGTATAACTTGCTTTAAATATAGCAAACAAGTGGCAGAAAGTTAAACACCAGAAGATATTTAAACGACAACACTAAGAGAACTATGCATTATTCAGCACCAAGACGAGCTGGCATGCACATCAGACAGGTCACTCACTGCCCCGGGTGACAGCCCTCTCACTCACACAGAGCCAGTTCCTAATAATGAAGTCAGGTTTGCCTAAGTAATTTGCATCCTGCGTTGGGAACAGGAGCACAGGCGCTCCTCACCTCATAAGCACACTGTGCTGCCTTGATCCCCTGCACTGGGCATGTGCTGATTAATCCTGCTGCCCCACATCTGCATATTCAAAGATATATCCCGTTTGGTTCCATAAGTCTGACCCCTCTACTGTGGCAGTGGGAATGGATCAGGGAGTGGTATCCATTAATTCCCCTCTCACGCCTGAACTGCCCTCCCTCAGCTGAGAGTAGGGACCCTTCTTCAAGATGGATAGCCTCTCCTGCCCTTAGGGATGTTGGTGCTGCCAAACAGAGGCCAGGACCCAGGAACTGCAATGTCCAGAGTCTGCTGCTCACCCTGTTTAGATCTGTTTCCAAACAGAATCCACAGCGTTCAGTGGCTCCTTCCAGGGCTGGCTGATGGAGTATCACGCGTGTTTGCCACTCTTGGGAAGCCCCTTCTCACCACGATACTAGCTAAAATGATTAAGACAACCACTGCCAATATCTTTTTGAATTTCAAAGTTACATGAACTTTTTTTTTTTCTGTCAGGTACTTAGATGAGATTTTTAAATGAATAAATTGCAGGCTATAGCATTTTACGGACACCTCATGTCCTCTTTAAAATTGAATGCCGTAACACACGAAAATAGCCACCCCCACCCCCCCAAACAACAGTTGTCATAGAAGTCCCCAAAGGAAACTGCCATGCTAGGGCCAGCCTGGTGTCTTTGGATGTTGCTCTCTCTCTTCCCTCCTACTGGAGCAATTATGTGAATTACATGTCCCCTAGATCGAGCAGGAGAGGTGAATCACTGCGTGCTTTCCTTCTCTCCCACAGCGATGATGAAGCATTTGTTAGGGCTAAATGCTTATAAAGTTCAGAAACTTTGGGGAACTTCCTGAGCTGAAAGTGTATGTGATATCACTTTCCCTTGATTTGAATATTGATTGGGAACTTCAGAACAGTAGTACATCAACAAGAGCTTGTACATCTATACACTGATTTCCACTGGCCAAGACCTTAGCTTCTTTTCTTCATCACCATACAACAACCTTGGGAAACAAGTATACGCATCCATTTATCAACAAGTATTCCCCACTGAGTGACAAAGTAAGAAGGTGTTGGAGTAAAAATATCATGTTTATGGTAGTTATATAAGGTAATTTGAAGTAAAGTTGGAGTAAGAAAAAATGATCTACAGCCTTGGGGAAAAGATGTGAAGGGAAGAAGACAGAGACTTTTTCGTGTTCAGAATTTGGGTAATAAGATTCAAGAGACTTGCAGGATGAACAGGATTATGTTAGGATGGGTCTCCTTTTTCGGTAATAGTTTCAGTTAGCTCAGATCAGAAAAGAAAAGAAAGAATATTAAAAAAAAACCAAATTCATAACTAAATCTCAAATGGTAAACTCTGTGTAATAAAACCATATCTTTTAGCAGATTCCAACTTTGCTTTAGAAACATGGTCCATTTCTGTGAAGGGTTTTCATTTGCATTGTTTAAGAAGTGAAATTCTAAAGGGAGACAGTCTGCATGAAGGTAGGGTAACTCATTTTTTTCTGCTATAACAAAATACCTGAGACTCATTTGTAGTAGCAGGATGTTCCTGACTTATGCCCCTGAAGTTTGGGAAGCTCAGGGTTCAGGGTCTGACCTCTTCCCCGGGTCTGTATCATTCAGTGGAAGAAGACGGAAGGGAAACCCAAACAAGAAGAGATCAACCTTACTGTTATAAAGGTACCGACACTACCAGTGAGGGTGGAACATTCCTGGTTTTACCACCCCTGAGAGCCTCCGCTGTAGTAATACTGCTACGAAGGAAATTAAATTTCACCCTGAGTCTTGTAGGAGACAGACATTCCAACCAAAGAAAAGTGAAAAAGCAGAATGATAAGTTCATGAGGGAAGGGTTTCCCTGGGGAACATTTTGTGTATTGAAAACAAGTACAAATAACATAGAATGCATTACAGTGCACATATCTATTATAGGTAAATATCTATTAGTAAGTAAAATAGGACAATCTGAAAACAGCCTCATTAGGAAAGAACTAGAGTCCATATGAGTCTAAGATTTGCTCCTTTGATTGTGGCAGTCAAGGGGTGTGTGTGTGTGTGTTTAATTTTAGCCTGAAAAAGAAAGAAACGTTGAGCTATCACATGTTTATAAGTCTGTCATAGTACACTTATATACTAGCTTTAGTGGTACTGTTGATGTGGATGTATGCAAGATTATTAATCTCTTCAGTTCCTCACCTGTAGAAATATCTACCTTGAATGCTCATTACAATTGTTATTGACTTACAATTGAGGAAGGCACATTATCCCATAAGATTAAAATTTTAGAGTACTCTCTTATAATTCAGCATTATTAATTTATCTAATCTATTTTCACATAGTGATTAGCTGAGCTACTCTGGGGCTAATGATTTGCACCAAATCATTAGCGATTGCTTCTGCCAGGCAGAAGTTTAAAAACAAAATGATATACAAATATAGACATGAAGAGAGTTGGCTAAGCCAACTGAGGAAGCACTCTTAATCAGGAGCTTCAACTCACTTTCAAAACAGAACATAAGAAATTCATTGTGATTCCCTACTCAAGATAGAAAAGGCATCCACGGAAAGAGGATTTAAGACTTTGAATGATATTCTCATGAAGAGCTAGGCCACAAGGGACGCGTCCAATTTCATCCTGTTTTCTTCCATATGGTTTCCAGTTCTCCTCAAAGAAGCTGCATCTCTACTATTGGATCTGCCCCATTTTGTCTGTGTTAACTAATAGTCTTTTTACAGCAAACAACGGAGTTTCACAGTCAAGTCTTTTTTGTTCAAGTAAAAAGATCCTAAAGTCATCCTTAGCTTGTTTTCTATGTTACTAGACTCCCATTGTCCCTGGGTTTTCTCCTTTGATAATACTTACAATTGTGACCTTTTAGCTGCAGAGTTGAAATGGAATAGTGGAGGGGGCGTTAGGTTTAGAACCAGAAGAAAATTATGCCAGAATTTGACTGAGGGAAAATTATTTCACCTCTCTGCTCTTTATTTCTTAAGTCATAATATGGGGTTATTACGAGCCTCCCAAGATTCCCCTGAGAACTGGATGGGCTAAAGGGGTAAAGTTTGCCTAAGTGTTTGGAGCTTTGCAAACACCCTTGGACAGTTAACTGAATCCTCATATTTAATGACATTACAAAATACAGTCAGACTTTTTCCAGGCACATGATTCTGCTTATGTTCTAAGGTCTTTTGATATTTTGTGCTATTTCCCTTTAAAATCTGCATCATTAAAACAACCGTATTTAACAGTACTAACACTTAAGTAAAAAAAAAAAATTTAGTAAGTCCACACAGAGCTAACTTAGCTGAAATTCTCTCCTGTATCTTTATAACACTAATTGTTTTTCATCCCAATCATGTTGTCTATTTTTAAGAGCATATTTCCAAGGTCATACAAACTATCCATTTAATTTTTATCATAACCTTTCATATAAATTAGCAACTGGTACATTT
>PVIU01011439.1:0-64800 GCA_004026605.1 Ondatra zibethicus | reverse complement strand
GCAAAATGTAGTTAAAGAGAAATGGGATAATTTTAGTTAGAAAAGCTGGCTAGAAACAAGCCAGGCTAAGGCTGGGTATTCATAAGTAAGAATAAGTCTCCCTGTATTTATTTGGGAGCTGAGTTGCTGGTCCCCAAAGAGTTTAAAAAAGAAACAAAAACAAACAAAAAACCCAAAACCAACAACAAAATAACTACACAGTTTTCTTGTGACTTGAAGTAACAGAACTCTAGATTCAATCTGGTAATGATGCTCTTCATAAAAGGCAACGTGAAATCTAACTAAAAAGCAACAGTCCCCTGCCGCACATCCTTAAGAGGCACTGTTGGTGTGCAGCTCAGAAGTCTGAATCCTAGAAGGCTCTTGTTTGTTGTTATAATCATGAGGATGAATCAAGTTTGGGTCTCCCTGGTTTTCTCACGAAAACTACGTAAGTGTTCATCCTGTAGACAGTGATAGCTAAACATTAGTCTTAGAACAGCTGGCCCCTATAGCGGAACTCTGTTCTTTAGGCATGACATGATGGTTTGATGGCCCTCAGGAGAGTCTCACCACATCAGACCTGTTAGCGCTTCCCCACAGCAGGGGCAAGGAGTACCCTCACTCGAGATTCCAGCTGCTTGCTCCTTCCTGCCCCACCCAGTTTCATAATCTTCCCCAGCTGCACAGTCTTGTGTGTGTGTGTGTATGTGTGTGTGTGTGTGGTGTGTAGGGGTATCCTAGAGTATAGGAAGTGGTTGAATGGGATTGGGCCTCCCATGTTGGAATGAGACTTTGGCGATGGCAGACCTGCCTTTAAGTCACCCAGTCTCCTATAGGCAACCCCTCACTACACTCCTAAAAGTAATCCCAAGAAATCCACTGATTTACCAAGGTAGGCTTAGATGGAGCAGTTTCTTTGGTCTATTGGTGCCTTATCTGTTACATATGGAGGTTTCCATACCTCTTGCCCTAGGAAAATTCGCACAACACCCCCTTATCCTTCCATTGATGGAGGAGAATAAATGAAATCAGTCCATGACTGCACATGCCGGTCTGCCTGATGAAAACAACCTTTATCCCTTTATATGACCCCAAACAGTGGAAACCCAATTCGCTGACCTATAAATAGATAAGAAGCCTGGAAGCCAAAGCCCTCTGGTCTCTAAAACATCACAGTAAAAAAACAATAAGGATTTATTCTGAATCCCTCTGATGTGGTATGCAGAATTGGTGAGGGAACTGAGTCTTAGGGTGTACATAGTTGGATCAGAACCCTATGGTAGAGGACATCAGTTCTGGCCTCTTCAAGGCCACACCTGAGGGTCACACACTGGCTTCTCACATAACCAGAAGAAGTTTAGGCACACGCAGATGCTCCCCTTTCCCATCCTCATTTCTCTGTGACAGGCACTTTCTGATCATATCAGAGTCTGGTTTGTACTTCTTGTTCTCATTTGATTGTAAGACTGCATATGTCATGTCTTCCCCCAAATGACTTAGTGCCATGGCCAACCAGCATTAGCACAAGATGATTCACCTTTGTGGCACGCCCTATACTCAGCATCAAGATTCTTCTTACCACGGGGTTGGGGAGGGGGGATGACTTCTTATCTCAAGTGCTGTGGCAGCCCCACCCCTTCCCTTTCCACTGGTGCCTCCTGCAAGCTTGACTCTGCACCCAGATGTCCAAGGCCTGACGACTGGGGCTCCTCAAGCTTGGGATGTGGCGGTGCTCGGCAGTGTGGCCTGGATGTCAGGAGCTTCAAGGGTTTGCCATGGCTCTAAGGGCAGCCAGGGTCAAGACCTGCTGCTGTTGTTAGAGAGGGCAAACAGGAGGGTGAGGTCCGGGAGCCTCAGCTAAAGCACAGGAAAAAGCTATTTTCTGACCAATTCATATTTGCTCTGGCTTGTTCTGGTTTTAGAGCTGAAAACCCTCTTTGGGGATCGATACCTGGATCCTAGGAGTACTAGGTCAGTTGTTCACCCCAACACACTGTTAGGTGTTAGGGAAAAACTAGAAGACAAAGCGATCTTCCTCCATGGGAAATGGATCTGCTCATACAACTTCTGCTTCTGTAACACTTTAAATCCACATGGTTCTTATGTGAAATAATTCCATTTCACTTGAATGCTAGCAAAATAAACTTCCATTTCTTCTTTGCTTGAGCCGGATGGCCCTTGCTTTCTAAGTGGGTGCTGGGCACCTCTCTCACACATGAAGATGCAAGCAAACATCAGTCCCGTGGCTCTGCAGACAAGTCTCAGAACCTTGTGACTTGAGAAGAGACTTAGTTAAGAGCCCTGTAATTCTAGTGAATATTTACTGAAAAAGTCCCAATGTCTGAAAACTATTGGGTCTTTTTACTGTTCTGTGATTCTGACTTCCATCAATTTGTTAGAACTGTGAGATAAATATGCTCACCCAAGTTGCCGTGTGACTTTGAGAAGCTCTCTGCTCACATCCTGCCTGGATTTTATGCCAATCCCCCCGTGCTGCTGACTTCCCACAGATTCCAGCATCTATTGGTGGAGAGAAAGCAGCTGAGCATGCTGGACAGCACTGACAGAAAACACCAAACACTATCCTCAGCTCTGGTTTATTTCACATTACACCTATCCAGTACCAGGTTTCGGGGGGACCCTGGTTTCTAAACCCAGGCATGGTATCCTGAAGACCCCCCATATTGCCAAACCTTCAGTTTTTGAACAGAAGGCCAACCCCTGCCATCAACATAAAATTTGTAAAATTTTCTGTATTGGGAAACACAGAACACAGAAGTGCAAACTGTTTATGTGCTAAGGGTTTCTTCTGTGCTGGACCACACATTGGGGCAGACATAGGCATGGCGGTCCTTTGTCCTCACAGTGCTCCAGAGCTGGTAGAGTTGCTCTTGATTTGTAGATAAGGAAGCAGATTTGATGAGTATAAGTGGGTTACACAGCTGGGGACCCAGACAAGAGATGACAGGGTCCCTTCTGCCCGTTGCTAGGCTACTACCGTGGAATAGCCTCAAGAGTGCATGCTCTTAGAAGGGCAAGAGAAGAAGCTAGAAACATAATGCTTGAGTCATTTCAAGAGAAAAAGAGAATGTTAGAGAGAAAAAGAAATTTAAACTGTTAATAATACAGGAAGAAAGCTGGAAGCATAGTGGTTGAATTATTGAGGGAGGAAAAGAGAAGCATTAGAGAGAAAAAAATCTAAAGCATTAATAATAAAAATGGAGAGCTGGGGAGAGAGGAGCCTTAGCTGTTTAGGATACTGGCTGCTCTGGGAGAGAGGCTGGGTGGTTGGCCCCAGGCATCCTCCTCTCCTCCTTTTCTTGCTCTTCCTAGTCCCGCTCTAGATTTCTCCTCTTATTTATTCTGTTTGGCAGACCCGCCCATCCCTCTCCTGCCTCACTATTGGCCGTTCAGCTCTTTATCAGTTCCATCAGGTGTTTTAGACAGGCAAAGCAACACAGATTCACAGAGCTAAGCAAATGCAACATAAAAGAATACAACACATGTTTACATCATTAAACAAACGTAACATAACATAAACGAATATAACACATCTTCACCTAATATTCCACAACAGAACTACAGATCTTTCAGCCTTGACCAAAACTTATAAGAGTCTTGCTAAACTTGATGTGCAGAGAGAACAAAGGAACGTTTAATGGGGTGGCTCACAGTTTCAGAGGGTGAGTACATTATCATCATGGTGGGACATGTGGCATGCAGGCAGACAATGTGCTGGAGCTGAGAGTGCTATGTCTTGATTGGCAGGCAAGAGGAGGTGAACTAGTGTCACACTGAGAGAAACTTGAGCAAAGGAGAGCTCAAAGCCCATCTCCATAGTGACACACTTCCTCCAGCAAGGTCATATTATTCCAACAAAGCCGCATCTCTTACTAGTGCCTGATGTGGGAGTCCCCTCTGTATGCTATGAATATGTTTTATTACCGTTGGTTAATAAAGAAGCTGCTTTGGCCTATAGCAGGGCAGAATATAGCTAGGCTGGAAGAGATATAGAGAGAGAATAGGTAGAGTCAGGGAGACACCATGTAGCTGCCAAAGGAGACAGGCACCAGAACCCCTACCGGTAGGCCACTGCCTTGTAGTGATACATAGATGAATAAAAATTGGTTAATTTAAGATGTAAGAGGTAACTAGGAATATGCCTAAGCTATTGACCAAGCAGTTTTGTAATTAATACATTAATACAGTTTCTGTGTGGTTATTCCGGTCTGGTTGTCCAGGAATGAAAGAGCAGTCTCTGCCTACAAGTGTCACTCCCTACAAACTTATGGGGGCCAATTACACTGAAACTACCACAGTATCTGACACCCTTTTCCGGCCTCCAGAGGCAATAGGCATACATACATATAGGCAAAACACCTATACACATAAAATAAAAATAAATAAATCTTTACAAAGCAGAGCTGCGGTGGTGTTTCTAGGCTTTTAGTTCCACTTGTCTGTTCAACACATTTAAGTGAGATGATCAAGTTAAAATAGAATGGTGCTCAGCAGGTATATCTCAGTCATGGGTGTGTGGCTTCTGTTAATGCTTTGTGTTGTAGAATATTATTTTAAGGTCTGTTGCTTTTGTTTATTTTGCATTTGTTTAGCTCTGTGAAGCTGTGATTCTTTGCTTGTCTAAAACACCTGATGGTCCATAAAAAAATTGATCAGCCAATAATGAGGCAGGAAAATGGATAGGTGGGGCGGGCAGGCAGAGAGTATAAAGAGAAGGGAAAATCTGGGAGAAAAAGGGGAGCAAGAGAACAAGGAGAAGAGGATATCAGGGACAACCAACCCAGTCACTCAGCCAGTCATGGAGTAAGAGTGAAAGTTAGACACACAGAAGTAAGATGAGGCAAAAGGTAGATGGGGTAATTTAAGTTAAGAAAAGCTGACTAGAAAGAAGCCAAGCTAAAGCTGGACATTTATAAGCAATAACACGCCTCCATGCTTCTGATTTATTTGGGAGTTGGATGGTGGCTCACCAAAGACCAAAAAAGTAAAAGAGTAAAAAAGCAAACAACAACATCTTGGCAATTCCAACATAGGACTAGAGTAAAAGAAAGACCAACAACAGCTTTGGTCGTTCTCCTTCTTATTGTTTCTGTTATTATTGTTGTTTTTTTTTTAAAAAAGTCTTTGCTGGACTGAGAAAAGCTGAGAATGAGAGAGATAGTTCTCTCTAGGGAAGAGCACACCAGCTGGTCATTCAGTGCTGAACATCCAGCCCTGAAAACACACATACAGGTGCTATTACACAGCCTGAAGAGGTTGTATTTAGGAATGCATATGTATATGCATGCAATAACAAGTTGTGAAAGCAAAAAAGAAAAGCAAGCAAAAGAGACCACTTTGTCACAGACTCTAGTAACTTTGGGGTTTGATGACATTGTTTGTATCCTTATAAGAAACCTTGTATGTTTATTAACTCTGTTATACAGTGATTCTTTAAGAATAGTTTGCTTTATTTATCTTGTACATGTGTATTTTGAAAACTTTTAAACTTGAAAAATAAATAATACTTAATGTTAAAGAAGAGAGAAAGAGAGAGAGAGAGAGAGAGAGAGAGAGGCCTTGAATTTGAAGGAGAGTGGGGAGGGAGGAAAAGGAAGGGAGAAATATTACCAATCATAAACCAGGATTAATGGAATTCTGGAGAAAAAAAACAAGGAAGCAATTCAGAGCAGGGCATATTACACTTCTTGTGAAATCAGGGCATGCTTGATTTTTTTTTTGAAGGCTATTTTTAAAGTAAATAAAAGAAGATGTCCAAGCCCCAACTCTGGATCCTCATTCATGAAATGTTGAAGCCAGTAAGCACAGCCCTGGCTTCAGCACCCACACGGTGCCAAATGTTTGTGGTTAGAGAACCCATTCCAGGGTTCAGGTTCATTCTCTGCTCAGCAGCCCCATGTTGGGTTATGACGAGGTGTTCTGATCAAGCCTCCATAGTCACCCCTTCACTGACAGCCCCACTGAATCTGTTTAGGCAGTTCCCCTCTCTTTGGGCTGGTATTTGAATACCTCTAGTGCTGGGGGAGTCACAACATCCCTGGGAATCCTGTGTCACTTCCTGTTCCCTCTTGGTGTTACCGATTCCTTCCCTGGTTAATCACTCTGACAACATTGATAGATTGACACCAGCCCCATGTTCTTGTTAGTGTCAAGCACTGTCACGCCCTCTCCCACCAGAGGGAGATCACCCAGAAACCCATCATTCAAGTTGCTGGCAATTTATTCCTTTTCAAGATTTGTTTTCTGGCGAAAGTGGTCCAGCCCTGGGAGACAGACCTCGGTATTATGCCGGGAACAATGTGCTTACTGTGTGGACTGCATCTTTGGACACAAACAACCTGTATTGCTTAACAGTTCTGTGCAAACATGTTCTACTAGGCAGTAGTATGAGATTTGGTCATTTTAGCTCAAGGCCAAACTGGCTACATTTCCGGTTTACAATAGACTCGCTGGTTCCTAAGCACCCATATCAGCTCCAGCTTATTTGTTCTGTTTCCTGTACTGAAGCCTTTTACCTATTCTGCTACCAGTAGGACCTGATCATCTCCAACTAGTCCCATATTCAAGGCAGAATCTTTCTTTCCAGTCCGATGTCTTTGCAGTGTAGAAACAGTGAAGGCTGTCTGTACAGAGCTTTGCCAGCAACTGTTTTACAGGGCTGAACTTATTTATGGGAGAATTGCTTCAGTATTTAAGATAGGGCCAGCCCACTTTCCCACTAATGACAGCCTCCTCACTAGAGCCACTTCCCTTCTGTAATGGAGTTCCAAGTGCTTATGGGAACTGCCTGATTAGACCATATTATGTTAGTAAGTCTGAGTGATGTGCTGTATGATTAGCCCCAAGAGTAGAGAAGCGATGCTAGGACCCCCGAGCATAGGAAAGCAGTAGGATCTGGGAATCTGCCTCAAGACCGCATTCAGGTTGTTCGGCAGTACCTTCCTCGCCTGTCTTCAAAGTCTATTTCCTGAGGCCTCACCTTCCCACAAACTTCTTTCCCTGACCATTACTCTCAGCTTGATTTTTGTCTTTGTTTTCTAGGTAAGTGTTTGGGGACACATTGATTGATGGCAGTTTAGTATTTCAGCTACCATATATCCTTTAGGTGTAGGAAGAAAGTTCCTTAAGCCAAAGACTATGTGTTGAATTTCCTGTTTATCTCAAATTGTGCTTGCATAAGAGGGGTGCACAGGGCAGGGGTGGACATGGTGTGTATTCCATAGAACGTTCCATGGAGCTTTCCTTACCACTTAGATTGTGGACCATGACACTATCAATAATTAATAATTCACACCTAGAATGTGATCCTGGAACGGACACCGGTCAATGACCGCCATGGTAATTGACCATCTACCGTGGTGTGTTATGTTGTAAGGAAGATACCAAAAGGATAGAACTCTGGCTCTGTTTTGGGGAGCCTCCAGCCTCATGGTCTGGGTACTGGAAGCTGCTAGAACAAGTGCCAGGTGGCTAATGAACCACAGACCTATTATTATAGGTCTAGGGATTGGGATACAAGATGAAGACATCAACAGAGTCGTGTCTAGTGAGGCCAGAATTCTCAGAGGCTGTATCTTCTTGCTGCATCCTTTTGTGATATAAGATGCTAACAAGGTCCCGCAAACAATCTCTTATAAGGACAACAATTCCATGAGTGAGGGTGGAATATGTAACCTCTTATGAGCTACACATCTCAATGCTATTGAATAGAAAATGCAATGTCAACAAATGAATTTTGAGCTGTAGTATACTTAGAGCACAGCACGCATAGACAAGAGAAGAACATATGATGGAGTGGGAAGTGGCATGGGATCGGCAGCAGAGAGATGTGGCTCGGAGTCTCTGATTGGTCACTCATGTGTGGCCTTGAGCAGATGGTTTTAGTTGGCAAATCTCTAGGTTTTTTTATCCAAACATTTATACTACAGCGATAATAAGTTCACGATGCCTACAAAAGCACTTTTCACAATGGTTCATATAGATTTAAGAATTAAGAAATAGATCTTTGAACATTATTGTTATGTGGCCTACATGGCTGATGATTCTAAATCAACTTAAAACAAGTGGTACAACAAAGGGCATTTATGTAAGTTCAAAGAGAGGCTGGTAAAGTCCGTGAAGGATCTGCAACCAGCCTGGAAAAACAAATGAGAACTGGGGTCCTGAGAAGTCAGAAGGTTGGAAAAAGTCTAGGGAAAGGCATGAGCCAAGCTGGGGGGTTAGGCAGGGACAATGGGCTGGGACGAGGGAGACAAAAGATTTCCTGGAATAACGCTGACAATAATGAGAAAAGCATGAACTGTGAAGAGGGTGAGCTCCTTTCTTCAACAGTGTGATGAGATAAGAGTGGATGCTTTAAAGCTTAGTAACCAAAGTTCTGAGACAAACTGCAAAACAAGTACGAACAATCAGAGGCCTGGGCCAGCATTGCTGAGGATGGATCGGCTGATGTGCTATTGATGGAAGGCAAATTGGACGTGGGCTTTCTGGAGAGCACTTCGACTGCATTCGCTAGCAATCATTAATTTCTCTTCAAAGCAACGATCATGGAGCACATTCATTTCTAATCAAAGAGGCATGAAGAATTACGTGTGTTAAGGAACCCAGAAAACTTTGGGTACCACTCCCATGTCCATTGATGATGGAATTCTTGAATATTCTAAGCACTAATGTGCCCTTATCATTTTTTTTTCAGCATCTCCATATGAGGTAAATTTACATGACTGCTGCGGCACTAAATGTAAAGAAAGTTGGTTGGTGAAAAGTCATAAGTCATCAAAACGTTAGAATGGTAAATTTCAAAGCCCTATGCATGTTTAGCAATGCACAGCAAAAGATCTGGAAGAAGAAAAACCTAACTTTTCGTGGTTATCTCTGGAAAGAGGGAGCTGGGAAGGCAGGCTGATGAGACCTCTATTTGGATCTATATTCTTTGTATTGCTTACAGAACACACCTATTAAGATATTTAAAGTCTACAAGTAAATTTTTAAAAATCTGCACTAATACAACCATGTGCAAAAGAAGATGGATCTCACTTTTAAAAATTAAAAATAGAATTCCCACACAACCCAGCCATTAGTGCATAAGTCCCCAGAGGAAGCCATGCCAGGATGCTAAGAATCATCGGCACGTTCACACTGCTCGCATCCCTATTCACAATAACCAAGAGTTCTAAGTGCCCCTTAACTGCGAAACCCATAAAGAAAATGGAAAACCAAAGTTCCTCCATTTTGCCCTCGGCCTCCATCTTGTGTCTTGTGTAAGCTATTTTCCCCCTAAAACATTCTTATCCTCAGAAATGGCTCTGGGCAAAAGTAGCGGGCCCAGCCGTCTGGAAAGTACAGATAACTGTAGAATGTCCCCACCTGAAGGTCAGCTGATAAGAAAACTTGACAAGCAACAGGCGAGGTTTGAAACTAAAATTTGTGAAATAGACATGAGCCAATCAGGATTGCACTGTCACCCCATATCCTGCTAATGTAACTTTTCTGGTTTTCGCCTTTAAATAGTGTTCTCTAGAAGGGGTAGGGTACCTCCTCTTGCTGCTACACTGACTAGGTTCCTGCCAGTGTTGCACGTACACAATAAACCTTGCTTTTGCATTTTGGTGAGTCGGTCTCCCTGGTGGTCTTTTGGGGTCCCCACAGACTGGGCATAACAGAAAATATGGGCCATATACAACTATTCAGTCATAAAATGATTAAAGCCTGGCCTTTACAGTAATACAGATAGAACAGGAGATCCTGGGCTAAGTAAAATAAGTCAGGCACCGCAAGATGAGTATTACATAATCTTTCTCTTACATATACCTAAAATACTTAGTCTCAGAAGTTGAGAGGAGAATGAGAGTTGCCAGAAGCTGGGAAGACCAGCAGTAGTGGTAGTGGTGGTGGTGGTGAGGGGACAGGGAAATGTTCATGGGTATTTCTGGGGTCCTCTTGCAAGGTGGAGTGACTACAGACGATAAAAATATATTGTACATTTCTAAAAAGTAAAATAAAAGATTTAAATTTTTACACTATAAATGATAAATAATTGGGGAAATAGATCTGTTTAACTTGGTCCCAATGTTACATAATGTATATATTTATCTAAACAGTACAGGATATTATATAATATATATGTATATTGTTATGCCCAAATCTGCGAAGTCCCTGCAAAAGCCAACAAGGAGACTGAGTCCCTTATGTAAAGGCAAAGAGCCTTTATTTTAAACAAGTTTCCAAACTCGGTCTCTCTGCATGTCCAACGTATTGGAATAAGAGGAGAGTCCTGAGCTCAATTTGAATAGGGTTTTATAGTAGTAAAGGTGGGGGTGAGGTTTTAGGACCCCTGATTGGCTATTTGTCTAGGGGTGTCCTGGTGAGTGTGTTCTGGCAGATGGTCCTATCTACAGCAGTTGGAATGTTAGGCATTTCCTTTGGATGGTCTGTTCTTGAGTGGAGGTAAGGTAATCTCAGCTTGTGGTGTTTCCTGCAACCCTGCTTCAGGGTAAACTACTGAGACTCAGGCCTCCATTTAAATTTATCGATGGCCAGAGTACTACTCTGGCAGGTGATAATGCTCTTGCCATCGATAATGGTTGGAAGTAAAGAACTTCCTTTGGGTGACCTGCACATACTTAGCTTATCATGGCTGGCTTCCACATATATTATATATATATTGCATATTATCATGTATCAGTTAAAAACAATTTTAAATGGTTTTAGGAATGTAGCTTGGGATAGAGACCTTGCCAGCATTGGAAAACTCTGGGCTTGATATCTTATATCACTACTACAAACCACTTTTTCATCATTAAATATGTTAAAGTACATTATAAGATGTACCTGCATTTTTATCCGGGAAAATACATCCTCAATGAGCGGGGGAAGGCCACAAGTCTTTGAAGCACTGTGACCAAGTGCTTTACAAAGATTGGTGCATACATAGAGCGTACGCGGTTAAAAAAGCACGAACTAAGTGATGTTCCTCTTGCTCTGGTGTGCTGTTCCCGTTATCTTCAATGCAGTTAGCTTTTGGGACAACACTGCATAACAAAGTACTCCAAAGCTTGATGCTGAAACAAAAATCACTGTGCCTATAGCCATGCGCCCTATGGGTCAGCCTGTGTGTGCTGAGTTAGTGCAACAAGGCTTACCTTCCAACTATCGGTTAGACCCAGGTTTTCTTTAGCTATTTCATAGTTCTTGGGCCAGTGGGCTAGCCAGGCTAGGTTCTTCTTGCAATGACAGGAGAATGCAGGAGAGTGGGTGTCGCCCCATGCCATCCCCGACTCACTCTTTTGGAGTTGGCACACTCTGCCCACATGGCCACGCCTCAGTCAGTGGGAGAGGGAGATGGTCTTTGTTTTTAGCAGAAAGACCTGCAGCATCATGTGGCAAAGGCCAGGAACATAGGTAGGAGTATGATTTGGGACCTCGCAAACAGTGTACCACAAATTTGCATGAGTCTATTAATTTCTCCTATGCCAGTTTCCCTTCAAGGAGTATTATTACTTAGGAAAAAACGTTTAACAAGCAATTCTTCAGAAAATAAGTGAGAAAGAATTGGGGGAGTTGTTTTGTGCTTAATGCTTGTCTGGCTTGAACCCAAAGTCTTCTGTCTTTGGGGATTGTCTGACTTTACCTGTTGTTTCCACCAGTGTCTTTTATTATGGACCTTAGACTTTGTTTTCTGATCTGAATAACTTTGGAGGCTTTTCTTTCTCTTACCTCTACTTTCCCTCCTTTATTATGAGAGGTTATGCACCTTGGAGAATATGCTAGAATGTTATATGATTTCCTGAGAAATATGAAACTATGAATAAGAATGGCAGCCAGCCATTGCTTCCTAAGAGGGAACACATCGAAGTCACCAGAAGCCTTATCTGGAACATTTCACGGTTCCCTAGTGGAGCCATGACATCCACATCCAGCTGCAGACAGCAAGCAATGAAGGCAACTGGAGTGTCCTGGCGTTAGAGTGTTCAGCAGCCATATAACTCACGATTGCCGACTTCTGTTCCTGGCTTTTCCACGTCTGGTTTCACAAAAGCACCAAATCGCAGGAGGGATAGACTTCAAGGCTGCCTGCCTTGTCAGGACTATGAATACATAGGACACAGGCTAATGGCTTTGGACAAAGAGCTTGGGACAGAAATCACTCTATTCTAGAGTCTCACTCCTCCCTACTCCATCCCCAAGCCAAATTCCAGCTCAAATTCTGATTTAATGCTTTTGAGAGGAGCCAGTGGATCTTTCAGGTACGTGGGAAATCTCCCACCTGCCTCTTAGAGGCTTCAAGGAAAGATATTCGACCCCCTGTGGTGGGGGCGTAGGTATAGGGGGTGGGGTAGGGGATGTTTATGACTGTGAAAGAAAGAAAATTTTACATTATGTAAATATTCATGGCCCTTTAAGCCCTTCCCCTGCTCTGTCTTTGACCATGGTCACTCAGTTCTGCTTCCTTTTGCATTATAATCTGTTCCTTTCCCTTGTTTCTCAGGTGCCTAGCTTAGAGAATTTCCCTGCTCCACCCCCAGATTCTGCCTGGGTCTTACAAAGTAGAGATGGGGCTGAGAGCATGTATTGGGGTAGAGCCCCTCTTGTGACTTTAGACATTCAAGTGTTCATTCAACTCCAGAATAAACACTTCCGTTACATAAAGATCCTGATGTGGACTTTGGGGAGAAGAGGAGCATTGTGTCTTCGGTTAGAAGGGAGAGAACATACCAAAAGACACCACCTGTACAGCTCCTCTGCCCCAAGCTCTATCCATGAATGAGGATTCAATTCAAGCAAGTGAATTATTTGCTGCAAGTGTATTCGTGCACAAAACACGAGCAAGAGGCATGCGGGGCACACACCCCACCCTCTTCTATCCCCAGTCCCAGTGCACCTGCCATAAATGAAGCCTTGGTCCAAGCACGGCAGCTTGTTGTGAATAGGTAGCCCTTGCAGACTGCTCCAGATGACTCATACAGAGGAGGGCCGAGAGGCCGCAACAGCCTCCATGGTAGCTAGATGAGGCTACAAGGAATTTCCAAAGCCAGAAGCTAGTGTTCATACAGGCTCAAATGAGTGAGGACAAGAAGCGGGCACTCCACAAGTGAGTGAGGACGAGGGGAAGGGGAACCCTTACGGGCTGCGATTAGTTTAGCCACCATGGGAATCAATACAGAAATACCCCCAGAAAGCTGATCCAGCTGTATCATCCCTGAACGTAAACCTGAAGGCCTCTAAATCAACATTCCATGTATATCTCTGCACAGCCATGTTCACAGCGGCACCATTCACAAGGCCGGGTTATGAACCCAGCCTAGATGTCTGTCAACAGATGAATGGAAAAAGAAACTGTGGTTTACATGCATATATGACATTTCACGAAGCCTAAGAAAGATTGAAATGATGTCATTTGCAGGACTAGAGGTTATCCTACTAAGTAAGTGAGACTCAGGAAAATGTTACATTTTTGTTTTCTATTTGTTAACCCTGGATTTTATATTGATGTGTGAGATTAGTGTGTGTGTGTGTGTGTGTGTGTGTGTGTGTGTGTGTGTACATGTGTGTGCCATGAGAGTAGAAGCAAGGAAAGGTACTCATGATTGGGAGGGGGAGAAAGGGGAGGGTGCAGAGGACATACTTAGAAGTACGTGGTATCTCGTATAAAAATGTCTTTATGAAAGCATCACTGTAGACAATGAATATATGCCAATAACTGTTTTTAGAATGCATGAACCTTACCTGATCCAATACTTCTTAAGAACACAAGAGGCAGGGAAACACTTTGGAACCTTAATGAAGACTTGAAGGACGGACTCTAGGAGAGACCACTATTTCAGCAAGTACCCTTTAACTTCTGCTGCAGGAAGACACCGTTTTAGGAGGTCTCCACTTCTTTCTCAAGACAACCGATGCCAATAAACTGGCCTTGGCAAACTCTTTCCCCAAGTGTGCCTCATTTGAGCCACAGGGAAAGTTTCACAATGGAAGAAAAATGCAACCTTGTTCTGATTATTTGGAGACAAAACACTACAAAACAACATGAGCTCCTAAGAGCCACCTTTCTGGGCAGGAAGAGTGTTGCAGGCATGCCATCCAGCAGAAGAGTGGAAGATATAAGATGTTATCAAAGATGGCATAGATTCATGATAATAACAGACAGATTCTCTGCTAAAATGGATGCCTCAGATATGTGAGATCATTATGTGTGTGTGTGAGACTAGAAATGAAGCATGCTCAAAGACTTCTGGGATACAGTGTTCCCCCACCCCCAGCACTCCAACCCGGAGATGCTGGGGGCAGGCAGGGTAGTGGATATTTATCCCTGAGGTCCCCTCTTTGATCTTGCCATCCTTTGTACCACCTGTGCATGGCTGGTTCCAGGCAGGGGGAGATCTGTGCAAGTCAGGGTGCAACTGCAAAAGGTCACTGCAGGTTATTCCCTCTGAAACCCTAGGGGGACATGGGGTGAGGGAGAGCTAGCTTGCATCAATGGTAGTGCATGTGCCGTTCCAAGTTTCATCTCATCAGACATTCTCCTCTGTCCTCTTGGCCTGGAAAATTCTTTAGAACTTGTGTTATTTTGAAATATTCTGTGGCTATACTGATCAAGTAGAAAAACAACCAACCGATCATACTAACTAACTAACAAACCAGGATGACAGCTGGTGTTTCTCAGGGCTCTTGTTCTGATTGTTTGAGTTTGGTCATTTGTAAGTTAGTTCTCTCTCATCTGCAGTAAGACCAAAGTGGTACCAAATGTTTCAGAATCTTGAGCTTCCTCTGAAAGTCCTTTTCCTCATTTGTCTCCTATTGCCCGAAATGTATTCTGAAGATTCTGTTCGGGGAGTCAGTCTAATGGCTTTGTCCAAGATGGACATGTCATCAACTTCTAAGGTCAACCTTATGCTGCTTTTCTATTTAACTGTCACACGTCTAGCTAAGAGTTCCTAGTAAGACTACTTTGCTCTCTGGAACAGTCTTTCAACAAATATACGAATCACATCTTGGACTTCAAATCCTTTGCAAAAACAAATCCCATGGTGCATCTGGCCCAGGAGTACTACTCAGCATGGAAGAAGACACACACACCTCTCTTGGACTCTTGTGTCGGTGATAAATGATTCAGGAGGAGAAAGGACTTTTGGAAACAGTTGTGTGGTGGAGGCCTGCCTGGGACCTTGCTGTTTTGCAGGGAAAATCTATCACAAGCCACAAGCATGGGTGGGCCAGGCCAATGCAAGCAGAAAGAAAGAAAAATTTTTTGGACTTCTTATTCATTTATTCAACAACTCTTTGTTGAGCAATGGCCAGGGCCCTAACAGCTACCATCATCATCACTATGCTATCATCAGAGAAAGTTCCTTTTGAAATGTTCTGGTCAGAAATGAGTATTATATTATTATTAAAAAGTTAAAAAAAACCTCCTTGCGAATTTTGGATGTATAAAGTGATATCCTAGAGTAATTGTGCTTGATCTGATACCTGACAATTAGAATTTTTAAAGCCCAATTTCACAGTATCTTGTGTGCTATCAGTAGACAGATGCCAGGAGAATACCTAAAAACCTGTGTCTAAGCCAGCGGTTCTCAACCTGTTGGGGGCAACCCTTTGAGGAGGGATCACAGGGTCTAAGACCACCAGAAATATCAGACATTTACACTACAATTCTTAACAGTAACAAAATTACAGTTATGAAGTAAAAATGAGAATAATTTTTTGGTTGGGGGCCAGCACATCATGAGGAAGGGGTGAGGACCACTGCTCTGGAACGATGTTGTGGAAACTATGAGGCAGGTGGTAAGGCTTACCTATATGTGCGAGCAACGTGACATGCCTGCCACACAATGAACTGGATTCTACCTGGCCAGCTATTGTGCTGTCTGTAACATTTCCTACCCTGTGCCAACTGCTTGCGCTGCTTCCCCTATACGCTCCTTACGACCTTGGGGAGTGTTTAATACTAAGGCATTGAGATGTTGTCAAGGAGTGGGACGGTTATAGATGAAAATATGTTCAGCTTCTGCAGAGGTTGGCTCCAACTATTGTCCAACAATTTTATTTAGTCATTGAACAATTTCTTTTTCAACTTATTGATATCCTTCCTTTCTCTTTTTTTTCCTTCCTTCCTTCCTTCCTTCTTTCCCTCCTTCCTTCCTTCCTTCTTTCTCTCCTTCTTTTCTTCCTTTCTATTTTTGTTTTTTGATTTTGAGACAGGGTTTCTCTGTGTATCCATGGCTGTCCTGGAACTCACTTGAGGCTGGCCTCGAGATCAGAGATCCACCTGCCTCTGCCTCCCAAGTGCTGGGATTAAAGGTATGCACAACCACTACCTGGTACTAATCTCCTTTTCTTTCTTTTTTATTGCTTTTATTGAGCTATATATTTTTCTCTGCTCCCCTCTCATCCTCTCCCCTCCTCTTCTACCTTCTCCCATGGCCCCCATGCTCCCAATTTACTCCTGATCTCCTTTTCTTAATGTCTCCATGTAATGTAGCATCCTCATTGGAAAGAAACAGCATTCAGAACTCCTCTGTTCAACAGAGGTGATGTTTGTGCCTCAGTTATTGCCCCCAAGGAAAGCCAAATCCTCAGCAAACTTTGAAACCAGCTTCCTGGCACCATTTCCCTTTTCAACATTTTTAAATGTCACACACAAGGCACACTCCAGGAGAAGTGTCACCTGGCTTACATAACAGTAGAAACTGCGGTGCTGTGACCCATAGAATTAGGGTACACAGAGAACTTCCCAATGACAGATTTCCCTTCTCGTATCCACCAGCTTTTTTCTCTTGCTTAACAATAACTAGGGAGTCTCAGTGAGCCTCCATGCCAGCCTGCGGGCCCAGAAGCCTCCCACTTTGTCTGTTCTCAGCATCAGCCTGATCTTTGGTTAAGTAAGGACTGTCCTGAAGACAATTGTTTGCTTCCAGCATTGATTCTGACAAGTAGGAACATGATGTTTTCTGCCCTAGGAGAATTAAAGAAGCCCTTCTCAGTGAGAGCTCACTTCATACATGTATATAGGAACCTTGGAGGCTTGATAATGGCTGTTTGAATTGTCTGCCCACCTCTGACTACCATGACTTAGAAGCATTCTCTCTTCCAGCTCATGATAATCTTTGTCAGTCTCCTGCTCCAAACCATGGAATCCTACACCCTGGGTCTGTGTTTCAGAACAGTATGTTCAACTTCTGAATCCACATCATGTGGTCACAGATTCAACCAAGTACAGATAGAAAAGATTTTTAAAGATTGCATCGTACTAAGAGTCTGTACAGACGTTTTCTTCTTATCATGATCCCTGAAGGAATACAGTAGAACAATTATCTATACCGCATTTGTATTATAATAGATAATTGAGTAAGTTTAGAGATGATGTAAAAAATAAGGGGGCATGAAGATGAAGTGTAAATACTACACCACTGTATACAAGGGACTTGGGAATCTATGGATTTTAGTATTCACAAAACCCTAGGACCAATTTCGTGGAGCTACTGACTGAGAAATAACTGCATCCCATTTTTTCTTACCAAAAATTATGGTAGTAATTATGGTGCTTGTCTTAAAGAGTTGTTGTAGGACTGAGTGAGTTGATATATGTGAAAAAAATCAGAGCAGTATGTGGAATATGATGGAGAATCAATAATGATAATCATGTAATAATCAGGTGATGATGATGGAGATGGTGATGATGATGGTAGTGATGGTGATGGAGATGATGATGTTGGTGATGGAGACAGACATGGTGATGATGATGATGGAGATGATGATAATGGTAATGGTAGTGATGGTGATGGAGATGGTGATGATGGTGATAATGATGGAGATGGTGATGGAGATGGTGATGGTAGTGATGATGATGGAGATGAAGATGCACTGATCAGAGAGGTCCCAGTAAACTGGAAATAGAAGCCTCTGGTCACCTTGAAGAGGCGAGGATATTTCATCAGGGGTACTTCATGATACCATGGACTATTAGCTTCTGAATAGGCAACCAGATGCAATGAAAATATATTGCTTAGCTTTCTATTTGATAAACTGTGTATTTTTCTGCCTTCTCCCCGCTTCACCTCATTCAACTCTCCCTTTCTCCCCTCTTTCCATTCTGCTTCCTCTTCTTCTGAACATAGGGGTTTGCTGTGATAGCTCAGGCTGGCCTCGAACTTGTGATCCTCCTTCCTCAACTTCAGTGTGGGAATGATAGGCACGTACTGCAACACCCAACCCCAAGTTTTATGTTAAAACAAATCAGTAATTTTTATAAAACATGAAGATAGGAAAATGGGAAGTATGATTGTGACTTTCTTTTCTGTCATAAATATATGCAGATTTCCCCCTTGCCACCAACACAAGTAAAATTCACTATATTTTACCTTTTATTGTCCATTAAAATGCATGGAAATGAAAGAATTGCTATTAGAGTTTATTGCATATAGTTTGTCAACATTCAGTCTTTAGCTCACTACGGTTTGAGTCCAGAAAGGCAGCAGCACAGAGAAACATTAGGCAGACAGTAAGAAAACAACACAAAGCAACTAAAGGACCCTTTGTTCATTCAGTACCAGAGAGTGCTGCAAATGATCAGTCGGTCCGCCTAGGACTAAAGAGACAGTGGATACGAGATAGTGAAACAGCTGCCTGGAGCCATCAGGCAACTTCTCTAGAATGAGTTAAAGGAAATTACAGTTCCCTAGGAACCCTTACAGCAGTCGATGGTCGTTCTCGTCTAATAATTCATGCTAAAATTATTAGACATTATCTTTGCTCCAAGTGCTCGCCTAGAGGGTCTACAGCGGCTTATCTTTTTAAGCTCCTGACTAATAACCTTTGGAGTTGCTATTGTTAGTAGCTCTTTTTCATAACTGAACAAGAGAAGCTCTCTAAGGTAGAGTAACTTTCTGAAGAATATGGTTAATGAGTGGCAGAAGCACAGTTTAATCCAGACACACATGACTCAAAAGCTCGCATCTACAGCCATATTCCGTCCCACATTAATGTGGAGTATCTTGCATAGCCTGTTGGGTACCTGTGTTGGACACTTAATAAATGGGTCCCCCTAAAAGGAGGTCATGAGTCCTAAAAGCACCAGCCACATTGCTTCTTAGCCTGCGGCTTTCCAGCTTGTCTTTTTGCAGTGTGTATGAAGCACACTTGAGTTTGTGCATCAGGGTCTTTATGGAATACATATCTGTAGAGGAAAAATACATCTTGGGCCCAGTGTTGCCATGGTAAGTGAACTATGCATCATTGCTGCTCAGCAAACCATAAATAATAATGGCAATTCATAAAATCAGATTCATGTGTGCCGATGCCATCGTTTGAACGCCAGCCTTTCCAGGAGAGTCCAGCACATCTGTTGCTATAACTCAGGAGAAATTAGACTCCTGGTATTTCTAGTGAGCAGTGTGGGATCGCTACTTTTCGGGAAGCCTGAAATAATCTTACATACTTTGGTGACTATGCAATTGACAGTTAATTTACCTCCCATTCGTCAACATCCTCAATGAAGGAAAATGCTGTTGTGATTAATATGATGATTTAATGGGGGAGCAAAGGGAAAAAAAATCAATCTGGAAGCTAAGCATTTGGATAATTTATGAGCAGCATGGCACAGGAAAGGCTGCATCAGGTTCTGGGCAAAGACGAGTTATGTACTTCAATAAAGAGCTTATAAATAAACATGAAGGCCCAGCAATCTTGAACTTCAGGATTAATCTCATCAGAGCCAATAAGGGATTCAGCTTCAAAGAAGAAAATCTAGGGCAGAGTGCCCGACTCAGCTGACAGTCTGAGGAAAGAGAACGCTTTTGGAGAAATTAAAAACCTCTCTTTGTTACTTATCTTTATCCGTGAGACTGTATGGAAGAGTAGCAAGGGCCTCTACATGTAATCTCTCACACTCCTCAGACAGAGCGAATCGTGTAGCTGAAAAGACTTTATAATTTATTAAGGCCAATCTTCTCATGCTGTAAGATGCGAGATCCCAGGAAGCCAAATATTCTTGTGCACAGAGAAATATCCAACCTGCTTTCATTTCTTTTTATAAGATTTAAAGATCATACATGGAGGACCTGGGATGGAGCTTAGTGGCATAGTGATTGTTCAGCATACGACAGTTCTGCTAGCCCTGGGTTTAATTCCCAGTCTCTCTTTTGGTGTGTGTGTGTGTGTTACATGCACATGTGCACATGAGTACGTGAGTGGTACACATACTCTTTGCACACATGGAGGCAAGGGTAGGACATTGGGTGTGTTTCAAGCTTGCTGTTTCCCTGAGGCTGCCTTGTGAGCTCAGCCAGTGAGCTCGGGGAACTGGCCTGACACCTTCCCACCCCAGCGCTGGACTTATACACATGTACTGTCATACCCACTTTTCACGTGAGTGTTGGGAATTCAAACTCAGGATTTCATGGTTGCAGAAGAAGCATCCTCACCTGCTGAGCCACCTTGCAGACCCTCACACGAAGTCTCTTACTGATCAGTACATTTTGCTTGCTCTTCCCTATTCACTTAACCGGTGGGGTCTCTGGTACAATCGAAACTCCTCTGGCAATCACTTCTGGAACTGCTAGGGAAGCTCAGAGTCTCGCACACCCCTGCTCTCCTACTCCACACTGTGGATGTTCTTCTGGTCTAAAGACTTGGAAGTGAGAAGTGGTCAACCCTGCTAGGGAGCAAGAGCTCTCTGTGACAGAGTCCTACTTCCCTACCCAGAAACCTGTCCCTTGAGACTCTGAATCTGCAGAATAAGTTTAGCATCCAAGGATGCCCAGGGGCTCGTTAGCGTTCATCAGGCCTGCTCACAGACTAGCGCGCATCATTCACTGTATCCATGACTTTGGAGGTTCTGCCTTCCTATCTCTTTTAGGTGTATGGACTGGATGGGGGAGCAGTGTGTCTAAGACTAGCCTCCACTAGCTTTACAGTCTCAAAACTAACGACCTCAAGTGGTTTAATAGCTCCATTCACATCTGCCTTGACTTTAGCTCTGTCTATGATCAATATGGAGGTGCCTTTTAGGAGCATGTGAGATGTTTTTGGGGTCCAATTGTTTCAGAATACTGAAAATGTAACCTTTCTCCACTGAGTTGCTTTTACATCTTTGTCAAAATCAGTCATCCATCTGTGGACCGTCTTGATGCGCATGGCTTACAATAGGTCTTGAGATCGGGAGGTTGTTTTTGTGTTATTTCAAAGTTATCTGGATTCTTTTAAGTCTTTGGTATTTCAACAAAAAAATATGACATCTACTTTTTAATCTTTATTAAAAAAGTCACTGGGATTTTGATTTGGGATTGTGTTTTCTGATTTTATATTTCCTTTTGTTACGTTGTTTTGATCTTATTTCCCTTTCCATTTCTGATTTCTTAAGGGAATCTCCAAAACCACTGTTTAAAGAACTCTCTTCTTGTCTGTGAAAGGCTTTAGTGATGCAAATTTATTATAGCACTGCATTAATATACCATTTTCAAGCTCCACATTTTTTTATCATTTAGTTCAAAACAACTTCTAATTGTGTTATTTGAAAGTATACAAATCAATTGTGTGTTTGTATGAATCACACTCTTCACATTTAAAAGTATGCTATTTAATTGGTAAACTGATGTGGATTTCCCAGAGTCCATCTACTGTTAATATCTAATTTAATTCCACTCTAGTCAGAGCACATATGTGATGCCACTCGAATCATCTTAAATTTGTTGAAGCCTCTTCTATGATTCAGAATGTGGCTGCTCCTGATAAATGTCCCAAGTACAATTGTAAAGAAGGCTGTTGCTAGGCAGAATGTTACGTTAAATAGCAGTAAGTCAAGTTGGTAAAGAATATTGTTAAAATGTTCTGTGCCCTTATAATTTTTTTCTGCAATTGTTCCATTACGCATTAAGCATGGGATGTTAAGTAGAAACTGTAACCGCGGACTTGTTTAGATCTCCTTCCAGCTCCACACACTTGGGCTTCATGTAGGTGTGCAAACCCTGCATTGAATTTCTTGATTCTCGGCAATTGTTTGGCTACTGTCAGCACAGCATGTCTCTGCTTGTTTCCTCATTGTCCTTTTATATCTGCTGTTTATTAACTGGCATTTAAGCTGATTGTGTGTTGTCTCCTCTGATGGCTTGGCAGTTGTAACTCTTTTGTTTTCTTATTGAAGTGGATACTTTAGAATAGCTTTAGCTTGCCATATTCTATTTTCAGGTGATAGCGTATGATTTCGCCAATAGTATCAAAGTCCCATAATTCCTTTCATTTCTTAACTCTCAGTCTTTGTGGTATAGTTGTTATATGATTTATTTTTACATCCAATTCAAACCACAAACCTTACTGTTACTATTTCTGTCTAAAGAGTGAATTGCTATGTAGGGATGTTTAATTACCACTATGGCTTGGATCTTCAGTGTCTGCCAAAGGCTTGTGTGCTTAATGCTTGGTCTTCCACTGAGGCCACTGCTAAAAGAAAGTAAAATCTTCAAAACATGGGGCTTGATGGAAAGAGGTTTTGTCACTGGGGGTGTGTCCTTGAAGGACATGCTGGGGCCTTGACCTCTTGCTCCCTCTCTGCCTTTTGGCCACCATGCACTAGCCAGTATTGCTGTGATATTTCATACCCCCAAAACAAACAAACAAAAAAATGTAGCGAAAAGCAACTATGGAGCCAAATCTCTGGCAACTGTGAGCGGCAAAATAAACCTTGCTGATTTTTAGCTGATTTTTAACAGGTATTTTGTTCACAGCAAGGGAAAACTGGGCAAGGCATTTAAGAATAAAACCTTTTTACCTATTGTTATTTATTTATTTGTGTTTATTTCGCCATTGTAATTTCCAGTCTGGGTTTTCTTACTTCGTCTGTGCAAGCTCACATCTAACATCATTTCTCCTTTAACGCTTCCTTCAGTTAAGACTTGATGGCGAACAGCCAAGCAAGATGCACAGTTGTGGAGCCCAGCTGAGACACATACAGCACAGTTCCCACCCTCAAGGCTCAGGGATCACTGCAGAAGAGGGGGCAGCAGGACTGTTAGAGCCAGAGGGGCAGGGAGTTTGCTGAGACCGTGTCTCCTAGCCAGGTCAGAAGCTGCAACCATAAAGTCTTCCCAGCATGGCTGCCCACACAGGAGCTGAACAGGGACAGCACCAATTTGTACGCTAGGGTTGGTGGGGCAAAGACCGTAAACCCTCAAGCCTGCACAAGGAACTGCAGGCAATTAAGGGATGCTAAGAGAGGGAGAGTCTTCTTCAGAGAGGAGCGAGCCAACCAGTTATCCAATATCAAATGGTCAGCCCTGGAAACATGCGTACAAATACCATTTTACAGACTGCTTCCCACTAGGAAGTGAAGCTTCCCTGACCACGGCTGTGGGTATAAATGTAAATATTTAGGAGGCTGTTTGACGACATGTCCATTCAACAAAGAAGAATAATAGCCTCCACCCTAGAGCCTATGATCTCTCAGACAGTGGGCTTTTGATCTGGTTTACAGTACCAGGCATGAATTCCCTCCTATGAAGCAGATCTCAAATCTTGTCAGAAAGAGCTTGGTTACCCCATGGTGGTCATGGCACCATTGCACAAGTGGATACGTCTTGCCTAGCCAGTAGGCATTGTAGCACAGAGGGGCCTATGCTGCTTAAAACCATTGATATCTTTTCCACCCAGAAACCTGCATAGTAGCGCCTGGTGCCATATCTCTAGCCAATAGGAGGACATTTCCTAGGAAGCTTGACATCAATTCCCTATGTCCTGTAGCTGAAGCATGTGGTGTCTTCTGCAACAGGATTTTATCATGTTGATAACCAAGATCAATGACAATAGCTTGTATTGTTTGGGGGTGACCAATAATTCACCCCAAACAAGGGGGTAGCCCATGTCTGGTACTGCTATTTCCATTTACTAACATGTCTTCCAGGAGCAATATTGTCCTTCTATACCTTTGTTCAAGTTCTTTAAAAAAAAAATAAAAATCAATACATTATATATAAATTAGACCAGTGCTTAGTACTGGGTCAGTACTTAGTCTGAGGCCTATTTCCTGCTACTGAGACAAGACTCTTCGGTGTGTCTGTGAATTATGAAGCTTTCCTTGTTTATCATGGGCGCATATGCTGTGTATAGGCCTGTTTACAAGTGCCAGGCATTTTGAACTCTAGTCCATTAAATGGTCATTTCCAGAGTCTTTGGATGTTTCTGCCCACAGTTTTGTCAATTATAATGGTGAAGGACCCTCTCCATAAAGCTGTTATCTGTCCAGAACCCTGATCTGAGAATTCTAGTCTCTATGGTCTCCATGCATGTTCAGTTTCCTCTATTCAGCTCTGGGAACCCTGAAGAGCCCATCTGGGCCCAATACTCACTGTAGGGTGACTGGGTGCCCCTTAAGGTAAGCCCAGAAGCCGTAGGCCCACTTGATTTGCTTCCTGTCTTCCGGGGGTTATTGTAATGTCATTAACTGAGACCGGAGGTCTGGAAACTTTGTTAGATGCATGTGGACTCTGACTTTTTCTTTTCAGTTATCCCAGGAGGGAGAAGAAGTTTAGTGCTTTTTACTCAGTCTTGGCTGGAAGTGAAAAACACATGAGCAATTTTAAGGTTTCTGACACATATTTCTAAACTGTCCCCCAGTCCTCTCAGATAACATATACCAGAACCCAAGAGTATTATGTTCAAGATTCATTGTTTTATTAAATGTGTCAACTGGGCAAGTGGTAAAGACTAACTTTAAACATGCTATTATAGTTTAGATATGAATCCACTACCTGGGAAGCTCATTAGTAAAACTTTTGCCCTGGCTGAGTTGGTAGGTATCTTAGGGTTTTATTGCTGTGAAGAGCCACCATGACCACAGCAACTCTTATAAAGGAAAACATTTTACTGGGTCTGGCTTACAGTTCAGAGGTTTAGTCCATTATCTTCATGGCTGGGAAACATGGTGGCATACAGGCAGACATGGTGTTTGTTGGAGAGGGAGTTGAGAATTCTACATTTGGATCAGTAGGCAGCGTAAAGAGAGAGTCACTCTGGGCATGAACTGAGCTTCTGAAACCCCGAAGCCCACACCCAGTAGCACACATCCTCTAACAAGGCCTCACCTACTCCAACAAAGCCACACCTCCTAATGCCACTCCCTAAGCATTCAAATATATGAGTCTATGGGCGACATTCTTATTCAAACCACAGTAGGTCCAACCACTGAGACACAGAGATGGTTGCTTTTCTTTTCCTCTGTGTGTGTGCGAGCGTGTGTGTGTGTGTGTGTGTGTGTGTGTGTGTATGTCTGTGTGTGTGTGTGTGTGTGTGTGTGTGTAGCGGGGAGGTGCTGGACAACAAACCCAGGAGTTTGTCCATACCAGGAAAGCGTTCTACCCCTGTTACATTCTCAGCCACACAAGGTGATTGAAGCACAAGGGCTCCGGGTTAATCGATAAGCTAACTCCAGGATGGATTCCTGTTATGGTAGTATTATTGATGCGGTGGAAAGAAAGGAGGTGCGCCCCACTGCAGGAAGTAGATCACTGGAGGCCTATCCCAGAAAAACAGATTTTGTCCCTGGCCCTCCTTCTATCTCACTCTACTTCCTCTGGGCCAGGAGATGAGCTACGTAATGTTTAGCTTGGCCTCAAGCTGGCAAACAGTGGGGGAGCTGGCTGGGTACTGACACCTCTGAAAGCAAGACTTTTGAGCCTCCGATTTTAGAGGCTTAAGTGTTCCTTTAGGTGTTTTTTTTGGGGGGGGTGGGATTTATCACAGTGACAAAATCCTAGCACACAATGTCATTCTCTGAGTTACCCATGAAATAGAACGGTCTTTCATCTCTTTGTGAGTCATTTGTAGTTCCTCCTTGGTGGTCTTGACTGTTCCTAGACTTTATGACATGTTTATTAGTTTCAAGACACACTCATGGGATCCGAGTCAGCACCAAGGGTGGAGACGCCAGGCAACCACTTTAGATTTCTGTGCCAGAAAGCAGGGAGTAGCAAGAGTATTACTCCCTCTGTGTAGCAGGAGGCTGAAGAACAAGAGGCAGCAGGGAGCGGGATGGAAGTGCCTAGTCAAGGTGACCTAAGAGCCAGAGCGAGCCTACTACCTAACTCAGAACACAAACCAACTAGCTCTTTGTCAGCCACCAACCGGGATTTAATTACTAACCAGTCTAGGCACAGTTCTCCCGACACTGGCTGCTCTTGTGATTGCAGGTGGTGGCCAGAGATCTGGATTTACTGGCAGTTCATGGAAGCGACTGAGGGATTTGGCACATGGAACTGTGTTGATCAGTTCTACAATTAGTCAGACCATGCTCTGTAATGTCTGCTTGGGCCAAATAATACTTGCCATTGAACATAGGGTCCTATTCATTCTTTAGCTCATTTCACTGGGGAAAAAATAACTTTGCAATTTAGTTAAGTTCCTCCATCATGCTGCATCAGAATCAGATTGAAAGTAGAGAGTTATGTAAAACACCAGATCTACTTCAACAAACTTTGAACATTCTTGTTAATTTTGATTAATTTTAATCTAATACAACATATAAAAAGAACATTTTATGCTATTGATGTAAGTTTCCAAAATGAATAATTACCTTAGACCAAACTGACATTTATTTTTATTTCAGACTGAGTTACAATGTTCTGCAGGTTGTGCAATATTAACCTTCTGGGCGATCTTTAAGTACAGCAAATGTCAGAGCCGAGCAACTGTGAGCTTGCAAATGCATTCACCCAGATGCTGGAGCCATTGCTAGGGCCATTCCTAGTTTGTGCATTTACCAAGAAGAACCAGGAAATGCTCTCAACTATATCCAGGTGCCCTAATGAAATGCTGTGGCTGGATGGCTTAAACAACAGAAATTCATATGTTTTTAAACCTAGAAGTGCAAACTCGAGGTGCCAGCAGTGTTGATTCCTCTGGAGACTCGGCTTGCAGATGGCAGCCCCTAGGCCGTGTCCTTGTGTGGCCTTCCCAGTGTGTGTATCTCCTACGTATCTCTCTTTTTCCCTAAGGACACTGGTGCTGCATCTCTTACAAGCTCACTTAACCTTAATTATCTCTTTAAAGGCTCTATTTCAAATAATGCTACATTGAAGATTAGGGCATCCACATATAAATTTTAGGGGAGGCAGTTTAGTGCATAGTAATTTGCAAAGAGTACCCTGTGCTGGGGGGAAGGTAGAGGAAATAGGGGAGAATTTAAGTTTGGTGCCAAGTTTCCTGATGTTTCTAGTAAGGATATTATTGAGAAAGTGTGGGAGTCTGGTTTATAACTCCTGAATACAAAAGTGGTGATGAGCCAGAGAGAAGGATTATCTTGGCGAACAAAGGAGCCAGTGAAAGCAAGGACAGTCAGTGAGCACAGATAGAAGTGAATATAAGGTCTATCTTGAGATTGACCGTGGGATCTGTGAGGTTTTATTTACTTTTAAAGGTGTCTCCTGGACTTCTGAAGTTTTACATCTTGTAAATTGCAAGGTTTACCAAGAAAACGAAAGTCATAATAGCATAGATTTACAAATTGAAAGATGAGCGAACCCTCAAGCATGACTTCCTGCTGGATGTTAGCTGTCTATGGAGTGGTTTGCTGGGGTCTGGAGACGCCTCCTCAGGAGTCAGGATCAGCGTGCACATCTCCCCCTTCTTTGAGTTATTGGCTTAAATGGACCATAGTAATTGGCAAGCCCTATATAAATGAGAGCTTTGAGTTTTACTAAGAAGTTTACTCGTCAAACACTGGGTAATGTGTTCATGTCATTTGGGTGAATATCATTGCTGGCCACTTGGTGTTTATTGTTAAAAACAACTGAAAGAAAAAAAAATCAGTGAAAATAAAAGACATTCTGGGGCTGGGGCGATAACTTAGTTGCTTGCAAGCATGAGGAACCAAATTTGTTCCCCAGAACCCACATAAAAATCAGATGTGGTGTTGTGTAGTTGGAATCCTAGCTCTAGGGGAGCTGTGGAAGTGGATTCTAAGGACTAGCCTAATTGGTGAGTACCAGGCCAATGAGGCAATCCTTGTCTCAAAACACAAGATGGACAGCACCTGAGGAATGGCACCAGATGCTGATCTCTGGCCTATGGCTTTCACGTGTGCATGTATGCACGCACACCTATGCAAACACAGACACGAAGATATGGACACGGACACAGGCATCTTGCAGGTCTACTTTGCAATGATCAACCCAGCTCTGGTTTTTCTGCTTTGGGAAAAATAAAAAGGCTCTGCCAACACTTTGGTTGGCCCATAACCTGTGGGTGTTGTGTGTCTTGGAATACCCTAGAAGCTGGTAAATGACAGTTGCTTAGAGGTGTGAAGAAGAACCAAGGCTATAGGAGGGTATGTGTTCTGAGGTAGATGACTGAAGAAAGGAGCTGGTCCTCAGGATGGGAGGCTGGTACCTTATCACTTGAAGATGTGGGACCGCAGTAGAGGATGCGCGATGAAATACACTGGCAACCTCCACTCTAACGCCCCATCAGCAGAGGGCTCCTCTTTGTGTTGGAGAAAGTGGGTAGGAGGTTTTAACAACTGTGTCAGATGGACACCAGCAATTCAGGGAGCTGGAAAGTTCCACAGTTCTCACAGTCCCAGCACAGTTAAGAAAACTTCATGGAGTCTTCCCAGTGGCTTTGTATCAGAAAAGCCACTCACATAATCCCAGCTGCAGTCCCCAGAGGCCAGGATGCTGTATTTGCCACAGTCCTGAGAAGGAAGCTACTATCTAATACCACACTGTCCTGGGAGTCAGAAATCTCTGTATATCCCCACCCTTGGGCTCTAGGATATTCTACCATTCTATCACACAGATTCCAGAATCATGAACCCCATTGAACCCTGATGACCAACTATGACCCAGTACTGTATGGTACTATAAGCCTGTATGATATTATGTAATGAACAAGAAAATTTTTATTCGGTTCCTACTACTGTGTCCTCATTTCTGGAGTGGGCACATAGTGGGTACCCCATCCTCATTGCTGTGCACATCCTATGTGCCAGGGCTATGAGAGTGTCCCTACTTCCACATGGACCCAATAGACAATGGCTCCCTCTGATTCTACTGTCACACATGTTCTGCCAAAACCGAAACAATCTATAGATTACACAATTGTCTTAGTTAGGGTTTCTATTGCTGAGATGAAGCATCATGGCCAAAAAGCAAGTTTGGGAGGAAAGGGTTTACTTGGCTCATACTTCCATGTCACTGTTCATCAATAAAGGAAGTCAGGACAGGAACTATAAAGCAGGGCGGGAATCTGGCTGGAGGCAGGAGCTGATGCAGAGGCCATGAAGTGGTGCTGCTTATTGGCTTGCTACATATGGCTTGCTCAGCCTGCTTTCTTATAGAGCCCAGGACCACCAGCCCAAGAATGGTACAACCCACAATGGGCTAGTTCCTCCCCCATGGCTAATTAAGAAATTGCCCTACAGCCAGATCTTATGGAGGCATTTTCTCAATCGAGGTTCCCTCCTCTCAGATGACTATAGTTGTGTTAAGTTGACATAAAACTATCCAGCAAAGCTTTGGTACACAACTGGAACCAAAACCAGCACGGCACACCACACTGCTTGTTATAAAAGTATAGAGACAATGGATCTACTAGATGTTAGGATCATAATATAGGATTACAAAACATGTGTTAGTCACAGAGTGCAAGGTAACGTGATGCCTACAACAGAACACACTAGTGGGCGGCAACGGGTCCCAGAGAAACGTGTTGGCAAAGTGCCTGGTGAAGAATTTAAGAGGGCTTAGAAAGAAATTAGTGAGACTGCAAGATTGCAAGGACAAGATGGCAGACAGTTGGGCAAAATGAGGGAAACAATTTCAAATGTGAATGAAAAACTGCAAAGACAGAATCTTGAAAAATAGAAATTAGGGAAATAAAGAACTAAGTAAGTGTATCTTGGAAAAGACGTAAGATTTTTTTTTTTACATTAATGAAAGTAATGTCAGATATTATTTGCCGTTGACAAGTAAAGATGAGGACTCCTGGGAAGGGTTACTGGGGGGAGGGTCTTAGTCAGGACAGGCTGTAGCAAAAGCCCATAGCCTGGATGGTGTACGCAAGGGTTGATTCATTGTAGTTCTTGAGGCTGGGAAGGCTGACTTCAAGGTGCTGGCAGATGCAGTGTGTCTAATAAGGGCTTCTTCCTGATTTGCACATGGTGATTTTCTCCTGTTTTCCTTTCATAGTAGAGAGACAGAGGCAAAGAAAAATCTTGTCTTCTCGTAAAGGCCTAACTTCCATCATGGACGCGTTACCTCTTTGATGTCTCTCAGTCTCTTTCCAATGGCCCCACTCCAACATGCTTGTGTTTATGGGGGAGAGGGTGGTCCATGCTCAATGTGGAGTTTGGAGTGACACAAGAGTTCAATTCATAGCAAGGAGCTTGACAGATAAATAGAATTTTCCAGGAAGGTCTGAGGATGTGAAGCGGAAAGGGAGGACACAGAGACTGGCATTCAAAGGCAGGGAACCATCCAACAGTGCACGGCACAGCAAGGCTAGGATGCGGTGGGCTGTTTTCCTCACAGATAGCGTTTAGGACGTGGGAGAAAGCAGAGATGGCTGCTTGCTGGCTGACATATTTTACGCCAATATTTTCTTTGCCAGAGTGAAAGTTATTTGAGGTTTCTGCAGAGAGATCATATTTACATTTTAGACATACCACTCACTCTCTGGAGAAAGGCAAGGATGGATTGGAAGAGAGGCCAGTCCTAGAGGCAAGAAACTATTTTGAACGCTATCGTGACAGATGTCCAGGGGACAGAGAAGGCAAGCTAAGGTAAGGTGCTGGCGGGGATGAATTCTCACTTACAGATGAGCAGAGAGTAAAGCGGGAAACTGAGGTAGAGACTGTCTCACTGTCAAAGTCAGGGCTAGCCTGAGGGGGGGTGTGTGGCCTAGACTTGAGACTTGGAAACTTTGGAAGGCAATAATAGTAGCTGCCAATTATTGGAGGCTTACTGTGGGCCACACACAGTTGAAGGTTTTCATGGAAATGATCAAATTCAACTCCCATAAAGGAGGATAGGTTCTGATTCCAAGCCATATTTAACTCCAAATGAATGCTTTTAACCTTTAAGCTCTACCGCCTTGTAGCGCGAATTCTAATTGGTTTTAATAATAAAAACCCAGAGTCAGCTATCAGGGGCGAAAGTGAAAGATCAGAGAAGCAGAGCAGCCGGTCACTAGTTCTTACCTCCGTGAATCCTCAGACTGAATGCATCCCTACAAATCCTCACACTGAATGCATCTCTACAAATCCTCAGACTGAATCCTGAGCTCCTGTCTCCTCCCGCTTTATATTCCTCTCTCAGCCCGGCCAATTTCACTTCCTGTCTTCATCTCCCTAGTGCTGGGATTAAAGGTGTGAACCATACTGACTTCCTAATCAACCAAAGGTCCTGAACCGAAAGCTTTTTCTGTGACTGTCTGAGGAAATAATGGCCTGGAAACGGGTATCCTGTATGCACACATAAGCGTTTGAATCCATCTGCGCACACATATGATGTCTCCGGGAGAGAGAGCACAGTATTGCTGATGTTTGGTCCTCCAGAACACAATGGTCACTTACCTGGGAAAGGAGAGGGGAGCAAAGAAGAGGGAGGAGAGGAAAGGGGAATTCTGGGATTGAGATTTCACTCAGTGTTGGCCCATCTGGAATGGGCTATACTCATCAGAATTATCAAAGGCTGGGGGGAGATGGCTGCCATTTCCATTCCAGAAGGAACAGTGCAACTCCAGGCAAGGTGGCTGCATGCAAGTAGACAGCCCGCGTGTGGAAGTGTGTGAGGAACTGCAGGGAGCTGGAGGCCAGCCTTTCTCAAGCAGCAGCTCAGCTTTTTTAGAGACCTTTCAGAGGTTCATTCCCACAAGCACCAGCAGTGTGTAGCCGCTCATTCTAGGGGCTGGATGCCCTTGGTCCAGAGCTTCTGGTGTGGTAGGCTACTTGACCTCCCTGGGCCTCTCTCTGTGTGTTTGTTAGACTCTAATAATAATAATATTTATGTAGTGGAACACAGCAACGTTCAAGAGAGATGATGGTTGTTAGAGTATTGGGCGCATAGTCAGCCTTCCATAAATGTCAATTACTATCCAGAAAACTCATTCTATACTTTAAAACTTTAAATATATTTTTAATTAAAATATAATTGCATCATTTTCCTTTTCCCTTTCATTCTTCCAGTCCCTCCCATAACAACCCCCTCTTGAAATCATGTTCTCTTCTGGTTCTTTAGTTGTTATTGTTTTACACACACACACACACACACACACACACACACACGCATTTGCATATATACAAATGTATATATGCCCAATACAGCCTTCTCAAGCTGCTAGTAGATCATGTCTCCTAGAAATGACAGGGAATTCCCACCCATGATGCCTCAGCAAAATGGCTGCCTAAAACAATAGACACTAATGAGGAAGGGGAAATCTCACATTATACTTCTAAACTTTGACTGCTTTCATTGGGTGGTTAAATCCCTCTACTCAGAACATGTTATGTGAGTTGCATTTTCTTACAGAACTGAAACTAAACATTGTACTCTGATTGACACGATTGATTGCTAATAACTGGTTTAAGTTCTTCCTAGGAGGAAGAGACAGAAAGGGTCAGCACCAGAGACTGAAAAGCATGCACGGAGTGAACTCATTTACTTGTGAAACAGACGATCACAATGAGTAAATATGGGAAAAAAATGTTTGGGCCCTTGATGTTTCCTTAGCTCCATCATTCCTCTCCTCTCTCATCTCTGAGCTCACAGGGATGGTGGTCTCTGTCTTAGCACATGCTGCAGACCAGGTTCTTCTTTGCTTCCCATGGCTTTATACTTCTTACTGTGCAGATTTATTTTTCTTCAAAGCAAATACCATGACTTGCTCTTCGTATAGAAAATTCTAACCTCAATTGCATCAGTTAAGAGAGCACTGTAAGCATGCAGTTTAGATGTCCCTAGAACTATTTCATTCCTGCATCAAAAGCACAGATAAACAGGGATTTCTGAAGCCAAGAGGCTCAAGGTTTTTTCTTAAACCATCTTATTTGGATCCTGATCGTTCAGTAGCAGTGATTCTGCAAGTACACACCAATCCTTTTTGAAATCCTTTCTTTAAAATTTTCATAAACAATCCACCAAATAGAGAAAGAAAAATCCCTCTTAAAAAAAAAAACCTTGTCCCCAAGGGGGAAGAAGAAAGCATTCTCTTGCATCCCAATCCCATCCCCACGGTACAAGTCTTTTTTTTTTTTAACTTCTAAATTTATTTCGCACACCACAAAAGCTGAGACCAAGGCTGGATACATGCTCAGGTACTGCCCAAGTCACCCCTGTGTTGTTGGGGGAAGGCAGGGTCTGCATGAATGTGGAGGGGTGGGAAGAAGCAGAAGTTGCAGCTACTGAGAAGCCTAGGTGCCTGATATCCTAATATCAACACTGGAGCAGTGAAGCAAACCAGCTCCCTCCCAGTCCGCACATGGGCTCTGCAGTCTGCAGCCTTCTCAGCGCTCCCAAGGAGGGACAGAAACAAGGATGCTTTCTACCGTGTGCCGGTGTGAACCTTCCTGCTCTTTCTTTCATCTTACTCCACCAGATCACCTCCTGCAGGAAGAAGTGAGTTTTTAAAACGCTGCTCCATGTTTCCTGTTTTTCCTGACGTTCTTTTTTTTTTTTTTAATACCAGTGTACTTTTAAAAGACATTTTGAAGTCTATAAAGACTAATTACAAACCCACTGGGAAGTGTGATGTGATGAGCAGCCTCGCAGATCAAGGATAAGGAAGTTCACAGGATTCAGTGGGGCCCTTGGGCAAATGTCCGCGGCTTTCATGAACTCCACATAGTGCAGGATTGTCTGGGAAAGAGAAGCCTCTGCCGGGTGATAATTACATAGACTCATGTGTTAAAAGCCAGATTAGGAAAAGCCTTCTCCTAACAGTAATTTTGTGCCTTTCCTCTCTGATCCCACAGACTTTTAACTGGATTGGTATTCTCTGTTAGCATCAGCCTTTGAGAGCTCTTATCACAGCCCTAGCTGCCCCAGGTCAGTCATCCTAGGCCTCCTTGATTGGTTGAACCCTACAAGATGTTAATGATTGTCTGAAATTGGTGAGACCAGTGCTGCAGAGGAATAACACAGGCCTTGACCTCTGTTTCGTACCTAGTACCCATGCCTTTTACTAGCTAGCTATGTGTGCAGGAGGGGCATGGATTTGGAGCTGAGAACCTAGGTGCAAATCCCGGTCTTCAGCAATGAGCTGTGGGGCCTTTAGCCTGTCACTTCCCTTCTTTGGGTTATGGCTATTTCAGCTGTAAAATGACAGAACTTTACTAGAACTCTGACATCTCCTCCAGCTCTTCAAATATGCACTGTTTTCAACTCTCTTCACACATTAAGCCTACCTGGACATTCTTCCAAGTATGCTGACATGGATGACATTCAGAGACCTAGATCTGGGGCCTGATCAAGGCTCTAGGGTCCTGAAGAGCAAGCTGGAGAGCCCTTGTCAAGAAGAACAAAACACAGCTGGAATGATGGCTTGGCAGGTAAGAGCACTGGCTACTCTTCCAGAGGACCCAGGTTCAATTCCCTGCATACTCATGGCAGCTCATAGCTGTCTGCAACTCTGGTTCCAGGGAGTTCTTCAGGCTTCTGTCAGCACTGCACACCATGGTACACAGACATACATTCAGACAAAACACCCAGACACATAAATAATAAACAATCATTTTCTAAAAGAACAAAATAAGAACTCACTTTTACAAATTTCGAAAGTCTTCACGTGGGTACAACATTTTCAGCATCTCTTTCACCCTGGAACCTTTAAAGGGGTTAGTGCATGTTGAGAGAGGGCCCTTTGTTTGTCCTGGCTGCCCGGTTAGCTTACACCCGAAATAATCACACAGAAACTGTATTAATTAAATCACTGCCTGGCCCATTATCTCTAGCCTCTTATTGGCTAACTCTCACATCTTGATTTAACCCATTTCTGTTAATCTGTATATTACCATGTGGCAGTGGCCTACCTGGAAAGATTTGGCATGTCTGTCTCTGGCAGCTCCATGGTGGTTCTCTGGCTGCCCTTCTTCCTAGCATTCAGTTCTATCTACTCCGCCTACCTAAGTGCTGCCCTATCAAATGGCCAAGGCAGTTTGTTTATTCAACCAATGAAAGCAACACATAGACAGAAGAAACTCCTCCACCAAGTGCACATTGTGAGTGACCTTGAACTCTAATGATTTCTTCAGAGTGAATCATGGGATGCTCAGACATGAGCATGTACAAAAGCTTCCCGAGCACTTCCAAGATGGATAGTTTCAGTGCAGGAATCATTGAGAGTAGATTTTGAGTTCCAGGAACAGGTGTGGAAGCACCTGGAGACCTTCATAGCCTACAGGAACCTTCTAGTTTGGAAATGTCTATCCTCAAACCTCTCTCCTAACTAATTCCTCCTTGCCTGAAGGTTGTCATTAGAAAATACCTTTTCCAGGAAGCCATCTCTGATTCTCTGATCAGCAACTCTCTTCTCACTTGGCTAAGGCCCCTATTCTACAATACTTTATCATAACTATTTCTTTACCACTTTCTCTTCCCCAACTAAACTGTAACCTCCTTGAGGAAGAAGATGTGTCCTTAGGCATCTTATCATTCCCAGGTCCTAGCATAGTGTTCAGTGAATGAGATCGACATTGAAAAAAAAGTCAGAAGATTATTATTATTTTATATAGAAAACATCAGCCTCATTTTTATCCTCTACCACCTTCTTCTCTTCTCTCAATAGCTATTGTTTGAACATGAAATGTCTCCAAGTCATGAATTTCTAGCTTATGGCCCCACTGTGTGAGACTGTGGAATCTTTGGGGCATTAGGTCTCCCTGTCAGATACAGAGCTGTCAAAAAGAAACTAGAGGGGTCCAGCTGGCCAGGCTCCTGACTGAGGTCTCTGCTCTTTGATTTGTCAAAATGAGGCCACACAGTAAGCACCCACTTTTGAAAACAATGTTCCAGCCAACATTGCCTTTGCCACCATGATACTTGGGGCCAAAATAAATCCTTTCCTCCCCTCAGTTGTCTAGTATCAGCAGTGAGGAATAACAACAAGAAAGGGACCAAGGCAGATGCCTTAGAGTCTAGTCAGAGCCCTACTTAAAATCAAAGGTCTCAATCCTCTACTGAATACACAAGAAGAAACTGGATTAGCTTTAGGGAGCATGCACACCTCGAAGAGATCTGGAAAAAACTTAAAGTATAAACTATTTCCAGAAGAGAATGCAGGGTGGATGGAACCCATGGGTTGTAGACGATTACAATAAAGTAGTCCCACAATAGCTTAGAATGGACTATAATAAAGGGTTCTTTATTTAGGGGCAGACTCACAGATCCACAGTCCTCTGCACGAGTGGGGAACAAGAACCAAATTCAACAGCTGAGAGAGAGAGAGACTGTATAAGCTTTATGGCTACATTTATAGTACAAGATACCACGCTCAAGTGGGCTGGTATCTTAAAGGCTATTGGCTGAGGGAGTTCCCATAGAACCTCCCCCTTTTGTCTAAAGAGTTCTAAGCCTAATACAAAAAAATATACAATAAGAACAAATATCAAGTATAAAAATTAGAATTACACCCAGTATAAACAATATCAAGCAAGAAACATATGCTAAATGTTTCAATAATTATCCTGTCCTAAGGAGTCTAAGTTTTGTATTAGAAATGGCTTAGATAAGTCATGAGAGGAAAGTAAGTACAACTATCTAATCTTCAACCCCATCGAAGACCTGAAAGGGAAATAATATTACCTGAGTAAACAGGAAGTGCAATCAAGCAACTTTCAAAATGTGCAATAAATGACAGAGACAACTGACTACCTGGGCAATCACCCAAAGTCTCATTTGCAATGTTAGAGCAACCAACTTTGGCTAAGGCCTATAGTAACTGACAGACCATTTTCAGAGGTAGGAAATGTCTTGGCAAGATTTGACAGTCTTTTTTCTTGTATCCTGCTTATCCAGTCTGGACACCACACACTTTTCAGTTGTCGAGGCATGAGCAGTTCTTTGCCCAAATGCCAGTTTTGCCAAAAAGAAAACAAGCTCAAAGTGAAGTATCTTGGGTGCCCAACATTCTCTCAGGAATTGATCGGTGCTGCCAGGAGCACGTCAACTGAACTCTAAGTTATTCAACTGCCATATTCTGCAGTTCTTTGAAGTGGTTGAAGATTACCTATCTATGCAGAATACAATCTCTATGTATCTAAAGAACCTGATTAATCTAAGTATGACAAACATGGATGACTATTGACCTATAATTCTTAATACCTATATAAAGAGTAAGGCCTTATATTAAAATATTAAACAACCTTTAAATAATTGTACAGCAAATGAGGATAATGATCTCAAAATATAAACAATGTATAAGTATCTTGATCACAGGTGGAAATGTATATTGCAATATGATAAATATATCCTAAAATTGTATCAATATACATAATGTCTTAAGCAGGGTAGAAATATGCATACATACAATATGACAAAATAAGTTTCCATAGGTGTACCAAAATTGTAAACAGAAATAGGAGCATATTCAATATAACAAATATAATTTGAATTTGTATCAACATATAAGAATCTATACCAATGTAAATTGTCTATAAATAATAGCTCACAAGTACTCACTCTATTACTCACTATTATTATTAGTGTGAGTTTACTCACACTAATCTACCTATTATCCCATTCAATTTTCTTTTTTTTCCAAAGGAGATCCCTGAGTCTACATAATTTCCATGCCAACCCCCAACCCTATACTAGCTATAAGCAAATCCTAATTGATGTCTCTAACCCTGAGGACAAGTTTTGTCGGGAGAGAGGACGTAGTCTTCTAGACTTGCTTCCAGCTGTCATGGGGGCAGTGTTCTTTCTATTGGTTCCTGTAAAACTAAAATGATGGTTAGGCGTCAAGATTACTATCTGGTATAATTGCAAATAGTCTCTGAGTAGTCGGTAGGGTTTTCCTGAAGTTCTTATTTGAAGTTCTGGCCAGAACATTGTAAGACGGTGCACCATTTTAGCTAGCCAAGTTGGAATCATTTTGAGCAGCTGGTACCCAAAACCGATCTTAAAGTAGTGCTATCAGCATCATGACATCATATCAACCAGGTGGAAAAATTGTTGTGGGGCCCTATCTTCTTCCTGGAAACTTCAAAGATTACTGCAGGAAAATTTATTGTTCATTGTGGAAAACTTAAACATTATTCATATAGATATATATTCAATGAAAGGTATAATAGAGACAAAAATATTTATGGGGAAAAGTAAAATCTTTCCTAAATTCTTTCTTCTTTCTGCCTCATACCATATGGCTCCTGATATGAGACAGAAACTCTGAATTTTTCTTTTAAAAACATGCTTGGATTTAGAGATGGATAGCCATGGTCCAACTCCAAAGCCAGCTTTAATTTTTAAGTAGAGATATATACATGTTACCCTACAGATGATATGTCATCAAAAGTCAGGTTTCTCTTCAATTGGTGATTCTTTCTAGATAGTTATCTTTTCTCCTTAGGCATCTAGATGTCCAAGGTCTCTCGATATTACGAAGACGATATTTTCCTGCAAAGACAGGAATAGAACACTGCCCCAACCCTTATGAGGTTTCCTTACCAACTGTATGATTGTCACCTCTGTGGAAGATCTTTCTCTTTCTCCAGAGGTTTCTCTTTTTTAAATCAAATCTTTATTAATTTTGATGGTATCCATAGTTTTTCTTCTCCTCTGTTATGAGAGTTCAGTAAATTGTTGTAGGTGTAATAATTTTTATTAGCCAGCAGGTGTCGTGGTTGCGGGAACATGGCGGAGAGACGTGACCTGCGGTGGCCTGAGCAATCTCTCTCTGCTTCACATTGGCGCCTGCTTAAATACTGACAAATATGTTTGACAAATTAAGAGCAATTAAATTGATTGAGAGAGTTTTTTGGTGGCCAGAATATCAAGGAATCCAGAGCTAGTGAGCCAGGGCTTGGGAAATTGCCAAATCACCACACGGCTGGCCCGCCAAAGGGGTAGCTCTGCTGCAACGGGGTTTTGGCAAAACAAACAAACAAAAAACCTCTTAGTAGATGAAATCAAGCCAGGCAGGCAGGGGTGGGAGACCTTTGGCAGAGGACCTTTTGAGCCAGTCCCAGTAGGCATGGAGTCGGGATCCGCGTGGGTGCCAGATGTAGACAATTACAATAAAGTAGTCCCACTCTAGCTCAAAGTGAAGTATGATAAAGGGTTCTTGATTTAGGGGTAGATTCGCAAGTCCCTGCCACCACCAAGAAGCATGTGGTCCACTATTCATCAACACCGTTTAAGTATTTGGTGGCAGGGCCTCTTAAAAGAACTGCAAGATTTTTGCAGCTAAAGCTGAGTCAGGAAGCCTCTCTTAAATGAGATGCACTTGCTTATAGCAAACAGAGCCCACTCGAGAAGATGCTGCTGCCATGAAGCCGGGCTTCACCCTGTTCTTTTGTGTCTAGAATTCCTTCCCAGGCTCTCTCAGTTTTTATGTGGATGTAGTTGTCCACGTTGGGAGCCAATTTTTAGGTGGAGACTGCTTGTTTATTTCCCGACCACACAGACCAAAAACAATCACACAGAAACTATATTAATTACAATACTGTTTAGGCTTCTTATTAACTAATTCTTACATCTTAAATTAACCCATTACTATTATCTGGCTCTAAGGGACAGCGTGGCTTCAGCAATCTTCCCGAGGAGGCTGGGAGTATCCCATCTCACATCCCTGCTTGTTTCCCATCTACCTTGGCCTATAAGACCTTTCCTCATTGCCCTGGATCCCTTACACAGGGAGTCACACAGCAGGTAGAGAGGTATCCTTTGAGGCTTTACCTGCTGTTTTCCTTTGTCTGAAATTTGCCTGCCATCACTCCTCAGCTGGCTGCCACCATCACTCCGTCTCAACTTCTCTCATCGGCTTTTCTGTGTAAGAGAGAAGATAATGTAAGGAGTGGAGCTATGTGGCTCCTTTTTTTCCTCCTCTGCCTTTTTGCATTCTATTTTATTGCATATCTATCTATCTATCTATCTATCTATCTATCTATCTAGTTTGTGTCTGTGAGTATGTGTATGTGTGTGTGGTGTGTACATGCGAAGGTCAGAGGAAAACTTGCAGGGATGGGCTTCCTTCTCCCACCATGTGGGCCCTGGGGATCAAATTTAGGTTCTCAGGCTTGACAGGAAGGGAAGGCTCTGCCATGGCACCGTCTTGCTAGTCCTCTCATTTTTAAATTATCGTCGTCGGGGAGTTTCAGCATAAGGATGTACTGACCCCAATCATTTTCTAACTCTCTAGTTCCTTAAGCTTGTGGTTGAACTTGGAATCTGGGGTGTCACACAGCACTTCTCCAGCTGTTATTTTCCAGAAAGGACAGAGGTTCTGGTTAAGGGAGCAGGAAAGAGTCAGCAGTGAAAAGGGAAACGAAACAAAAAATCTCTGCCTAAGACTGACAAGGTGGCTTCAGAAAGAGCCTAGGGCTAAGGCTGTGAATGACAGAAGAGGAAGCCAGAGAGGCTTCTGTGGGAGGCGTGGAGTCCCGTGGGAGGGGAGAAGCAGGTGTCAGGAGTCCCGCCCAAAGCTACCTGAACAGGAGTGCTGCCGGGAGCCTCTTGGACCTGAGGCTACAAAGGTGTTTTCTTTCTGCTTTGCCTAGGGACTGTGGGTCAGGGGTGCAGCAGGGGAGAGCCCTAAGGGACTAGGGAGAGCCTAGATAAATAGCCCAAGTCCACCATTAAATTGAAATTCCCCAAAGACAAGGCCCATGGAATTCTTTGTTGTTCTTTTATCCTCTGCACATGGGATGCTCAGTGGGCACTGGATGGATGTCTCAAGCAACCAATGAGTAAAAGAATGAAATGGATGAAATGAATGAATGGATGAGAACTGAGTGAATGAATGTGCTAAGACAGAGTAATTTTCATTGCCCCTTTCTGGTCCATCTAGTCTCCTCCTCCTCCAGTAATAGGTAGACTGGATACAGACTGAGGTCCAGGCTAGCTTTCTGCTCCCTGGTTCACAGGTAACCTATGGCTGAGAAAAACTCACAGATGACTCTAATCTGCTATTTCTTCTTCTCCAGCTGTCAAATCCAGGGCTATGAATCCTAGCCTGTAACTCTAGACAAGGGTGTAGCCTCTGAGCCTTGGGCAGACAGCCTTCTTGACCACTGTCTGAGGTCAGTCTCTCTGTATCTGGGGGACAATTATGAATAGCCATGCCCATGCCAAAACTAGAGATAGCCAAGGCCTTAAAGGCTAATTAGGAGTATCCTGAGAGCACTGAGCCCATTGCCATAAAAGCCAACGGCCTGCTGCCTCCTCTCACTCCGAGGCTCTGACTCACAGCCTCCTGACTCAGAGTGCTCCAGGCGGGGTTAATAAGTTCCAGAGCATCTCCTCTCTGGCTGTCTGACATCAGGAGGGAGGCTCTCCCCAGGTGATAATTACCTTGTCCTTGAGTCTACCAAAAGCTGGCAAGAGCTTGCTGTTGTGGCCTGGGAGCACTGAGAAGACCAGAAGCCAATGGCGAGTGGGGGGGGGAGTAGGGAGGGTAGGAGGATGAGGGTGGTGGGGTGGCGGGGGGGGGGAGCACATGGAGGCATGATAAAAGCCTGAGTTCACAATTGTGCTGAGAAATTAAATGATCTGATGAGACCCAACATAGAATACTTTGGGTTCGAAGAAAAGGTTAGCACTTTAAGGAGGCACAGAGCCCCAGGGGGGTCTTGATGGGACAGTTTGGATGCAGCGCCTGGTTGCATGATGATAGGCAAATTTCTACCCTCCCTGAGCCTCAGTTTACTGACCATGAAAATGGAAACAGTCATAGCATACACCATATAGGTTGTTAAGAGGGATCAACAAACTAGCACAGTGCCTAGTGGGTAATAAATGAACTATTGCTCTTGCTTTATTTTTTAATACTCAGAGAGAGGTTAAGGCAACCTGAACATTTTTGTGCTATCCAAAGTATTTTCCACCACTACCATGAAATACAGCAAAGAAGAAAACAGATGCTGTGTCTTCATTGAGCTGTAGGGATGATTCCTATACCAGTGTGCAGCACTGTAACACTCTGTGGTTACACTAACTTCCATCTGTTACCTACTCACACTTACATTGAGCTGCTACAACTGCAAAAGGGTTGGCTGCCAATACGGCAAGCCCTGCCCTCAGGCCGTTCACAGCCTGCGTGGAAACAAGTTCTAAAACAGACGGTAGGCGTGTAGCAGGGTTGGAGGCTCAACTATAGCCATGCCTGAACTTGCCTGTCTCAGAACCTCAGCAAACTTAAGATACACAGCTTGGACTCCCTCACGCCTTCCTCCTCCTCCTCCTCCTCTTCTTCTTCTTTTCCTTCTTCTTCTTCTTCTTCTTGTTTTTCAAGACAGGGTTTCTTTGTAGCTTTGGAGCCTATCCTAGAACTCGCTCTATAGACCATGCTGGTCTCAAACTCACAGAGATCCACCTGCCTCTGCCTCCCAGGTGCTGGGATTAAAGGTGTGTGCCACCACCGCCTGGTGAGTCTGAGTTCTTATGCCAGGACTAGAGAAAAGGATTTGGAGAAGAGGGTAAATTAAATGAGGATGATCATGGCCTTGATTTCCCACCTGTTGGATCTGAGGTACTTATGAGCTGTGCAGTAACTTGCATAGCAACCCTGATTTCAGTAGAGAGGTGAGTTGGGTGCTCATGTCTGAGTGTCGTCTGGAATTTATCACAAAACCAAGGGAAGCAGATGACCACACCAGAGATGACACATTTCAAGAGGAGAAGGGTACAAACAACAAAATCCTGAGGAATGTCTGTCTACTCTTAAGGGATTGGTGGAGAAGGCCAACAGAGAAGCTTCTGGAAGAGTGGTGGAGATGCCGAGAAAACAGCCTTCTGTCAGGAAAATCATGAAGGAGAAAGCTTCAGCAAGGGAAGGATTTGTAGCATTAACTTCTCCAGAAGCTGGAGGGAAGAGAAGAGGAGCCACCGGACATGTCTACTGGGGCCTTCGGGACACATTTACCTTGCAATGTGGATCAGGATGCCGGCAGCAGAACCTGGGAATGCAGGGCCATGAAAAGCAGAGGAAGTCGGTGTTGAGTGCTGATAGGCAAGAAATGAGACAATAACTCAAGAGGGAGGCATGGCTTGGTGGCTGTTCATCAGTTATCAGGGTCCTGCATGTGCGGGAGAGCAGGAAGGAGTCTCTGGGAAGCAGGGATTAACAAGGGAGGAAGGGGGAGATAGATGATGGATGCTACAGGATCTGGGAGGAGAGGAGATGGAGGAATCCCCCAGAGACCGCATGTCCCGTTTTGAGTGAGTGAGGTCTCCTGGGTGTCCTGGCAATGACACCGTCTTGGATGGGCTCCGAGCAAAACTTTCCTTGCGCTGAGGTCAACAACATGGTGAGACCAGCATACCCTCCTCAACCTCACACACAGGTGTCTGCTTTCTCTCTATGACCAAGCTTCCTGTTTTCTAGAATTCATAAAAGACCAGAGCTGAAGTAAGACTTTCAAGATTCTAATTTTCCAACAAATTTATCTCCTTTCTGGGTAAGCCAAATCAAGGAGTCTTACCCTTACCTGGATCCCCAAATTTGATTAGCCAACTTCCTCCCTCACCTCTGGGAGTTAAAAAAGTAGACCTGGTTCACCCCCTTCCCTTTCCAGCCTTCGCTTATCTAAGCGAAGGGCCTCACGGGAGCTTTCAACTGATTTATTTCAGCTGTTTTCTTCTAGCCAGGCTGGCTCTGGTTAACCTTCTTCAGACCCTGGGGGCCACTTTTAGGGAGCTCTGCTAGGTATTCTGACCTGCTAATAGGTCCCTAAAGGGGAAGTCCACACTGTCACAGCCGATAGTACTACCCAACACCTAGTGAAATCCTAGGCTTTGCTGAGCTCAGCCAAGCCACCACAGGAAACATGTGGTCTGGAGTTCCCAAAGAGACTGCCGTATCTCAGAGAATAATGCTGAACAGAAGGAGGACAAGGCTGGTGGACTAGAAAGAAGTTTAGGTTTTATTTAAAGAGCCCTCACCCCTTATTTTCTGAGTCTGTATTTGAGAGGGAGGGGCGCTGTGACCCAGCAGGAGGAACGGAGGAAATGTGTTGGCCTCTCAGAGGGTGCTGTTCCCCAGCAGCCTGCTACATGATTAACTGTGAGAGGGTGGAGGAGCTCTCGTAGTTACAGATGCATAGTCAAGACCCATTTTCCCTTTGTTTTCCTGGCAGGGAATGACTCCTGCATGGTGTGTCATTGGCAAAATGCTGCTTAGTTAGGGTCCCTTTCATTTCCCCTTTTGTTGTGTTTGCAGGGAATGACACCCCACCGTGGCATCAGTTCACATGCTAAAACTTTTAAGGAACGGGTCATTAGTTTGGGCAACAGGGAATACATCGCTCTGCGCCCCTCATGAAGTTGATTCTTGAGACACTTGCATATCAAGCTCTGTCCCATGCCATGCAACCACAGCACAGGGCACCTCGCCTCTGCCTCATCCCCCAGGCTAAACTACTAATGGCAGGAGGAAGGAGGGGCTCAGGGATAACAAAGGGTGACAAGTGAGCCCTGGACTTCTGCCCTGCAACATTTTCAAAACTTTGTAATAACACAAATATGAGGGGTTTAACGCCATACTATTTTCATTTCTTGTTCGGGACTTTAAAAAGCTAGTCCTAGGGCTTCTCCGCTGGGATGGCTCAGCCAGTGAAGGCCCTCATCCTAGGGCTTCTCCGCTGGGATGGCTCAGCCAGTGAAGGCCCTCATCCTAAACCCGAGGACATGAATTTGCCCCCCAGACACATGTTGACCTCACACATACACACACACAAATACCCTCGCTCACACATGCATGAATGTGCATGTATATTCACAAAATAAATGTCAAAAATACAGTCATAAAAGTTGAACTAAATGTTTAAATAAAGAGTATGCTCTGCTTTGAAGTCAGAACCGGAGGAAAACCTAGAAATTTCTAGATGTGCAGTGTGTATTTCCAGGTGCAAAAGCATTGGTAGCAAGGTTTTATTCTCTCACTTCCCAAAATACCAGTCTTGCTCTTTTGATGTTGTAGTAATACAAAATGGTTAATATATGCTCATAAAATGTGGTCATTTTTCTGAATGTTGACTGCAGCCAAAGTAGCCTGGTAGATGTGTAAGGGAAAGGATATGTCTGTGTTTGCTGTTTTAAATCTGTTGGTGTAAATTGCAGGTTCATATAGAGGCTGGGTACCAAGGTGAGAATCAGATGGTCTTGCTAATTGATCATTCTTTGTGAATGTCATCAACTTAAATGCTCCCCTGATGCCTCAGTTCCTCTCGTGTAACATATAATTATTATAATAGTAATAACCTACCTCAAAAGGTAGGGAGATTAAATATCTCATGCACAGGTGTGGATGCTCCCCCACCCCCGAGTTTATCTGCTACAGGTTGGCATTGCTAAGATACAGGCGGTCTTTCTCCCATGCCAGGTGCTGTCTTGCTGACCAGGCCTGTTATGAACCTTCTGAGGCCACCCTGCTCACCTATTGGTGCAGGGATTTAAGAGCCAGCAAGCACCTTCTGGGAGGAATAATGTTGACAGTTCAAACCTCTGAAATTCCAGGAGATCAAGCTAAGCTGCATTCTGAAGTCACCACTGCCCTGCCATATAATCTATTCTATTTATACTTTCCCCTTTCCCAACTCCTCCCACATCCTCCCCAGCTCTCCACCCACCCAGTCCACACCCTTTTTTCTCTCTCTCATTAGAATATTGTGATTAAATTATATTAGAATACTTGCAATATTTGTTCTTTGTTCTGTATCCTTTATGTTTAAACTGTAATATGACGTGGGAGTTTCTTCCCTGGTCTGTTTAGAATTTCGAACTTCTGTATCTGGATGACCATCTCTTTCCTTAGATTTGGGACATTTTCTGGGGTGATTTTTGTTGAGTTTATTTTATATAATGCTTTTAGCTTGTAGTTTTTCATGCCTATGATTCTAGATTAGTCTTTTGATAATGTTCTCTAGACCTTGCATGTTCTGTTTGTACTTTTATGTTATTTTGTTTTCCTTCTTGTCTAGACGTTCCAATCCCCCTACCTTGCCTTCGACTCTGATATATTGCCTGCTCTTGATCTGTTCTATTGTTGAGATTTTCTGTGGAAGATCGGGTCTTTTACCAGGCAAATATGTCATTAAAGTTCTGCTCTCATGGATAAATACCCTTGTCAAAGGAGTGGGTCAGTTATAGAGAGAGTCGAATCCGAGTCCCCTTTTCCTCTCTCTCACATGTCACAGCTGCCACTACATGATGCTGTCATCAGATGATACAACGCGAAATCCTTAGCCCGACGTTGGCACCATGCTCTTGGACATCCTGGCCACAGAACTGTGAGTCAAATAAATCTTTGCTCTTTGTCAAGTACCCAAATATAGTAATTAATATTATAATAACTGAAAAAGATATTCTTCTTAATGGCCTTATGCTTAACTCACTGCATTCTTTTCTCTCGGCCTCATAAGGAAACTCTACCTTGGTTTCTTCTACAATTTCTTTAGTTCTACAAGGAAATATGAGATGACTTTCTTCTGTTTTTATATAAAGGTCACATTATGAACATTGCTCAGTACCTTTCTTTTTTTCAATTATATACATCCTAGAGCTCCTTTCTTCTTTTTTTTCTTTTCTTTCTTTTTTTTTTTTGAGACAGGATCTCTTGTAGCAAATGTTTGCCTCAAACTTGTTATGTAGTTGATTATGACCTTGAATCCCTGATCCCCTATCTCCTAAGTACTAGGATTGCAGGTATGGCCCACCATAAAATTTGGGGAATTTCTTTTTCCCTTTTCTCTCTCTCTCTTTCTCTCTCACCATGCTCCCTCCCCTCTCTCTTTCTCTTATTTCAGGCTGGCTTGGAACTCACCAAGTGGCACACACTGGCCTTGAGTTCATGGCATCCTTCTGCCACAGCCTCCTGATTCCTAGGATTGCCAGTGCAAGCCACCTGCTCAGGTTCTCTACATAATTTTATAAGACACGGACACAGTTGTCAGCATTCCACTTTACGGATGTCCTGTAACTTACCAAATCATTTTTCTATTGAAGAAAGAGGGGATGCTCTGCTCATATCTGTCTTACTATTGCCAGACACTGTAAGGAATAACCTTGCCCATCCATCTCATGCCCTTATGCCGCTGTAGCTGCAGGTTAATTTGTGGAGGCACGAGAGTTTTGATGAGGAAAAAATATACAAGTGTTTACAGCTTTTGTGGACAGTTACCAGGAATTTTGACAAGGTAAAAATCTAGACATAATGCCCTTGCACCTCTAATATTGGCTGAGACTCTAGTGTCAGACTTCATGCAAGTTGGTTTGCCAAGGACGCGTGCAGGAAGGAAAGGCTCCATCAGCTCCTTTCATGAGTGACGCATTGGACTGACTCATGGCCACTCATGTTAACTAGCAGGTGACTCCAGGGTATCTACCCGAGCCTCTTGTCCTCTTTTCATTCTGTACAGGTTTGTGGCAAAATCTTGGACAAGCTCTTAAAATTCTTCCTTGTATTCTTGGAGCCACATAGCTGTCTACAATACGCCTTAATGTACTAGAGAAGGCAGAAGTCCTGAGGTCAGCAAAACATGAAGGATCAGTTTTATTGTGTATTTTAGGTTTGAGGCAAGGCTACAAAGTCCAAGATGGCCTCAAATTCACAATCCTCCTGCCTCAGCTTCTGAAGTGCTGACATCAGAAGCATGCCTCACCATCATGCCCAGGAATACTTAAGTTGGCTGTTGCCAGTGTGACTCTTGTATCTGTAGAATATTAGGTGAGGTTTTTAATCTCCCGGCCTCTGTACTTTCATCTGGGAAACAGGAAGAAGTTTGAACTCATTAAAGTGGTTGTGAAGCTGAGATGCAATGTGTGGAAAGCACACCTCGGGCAGTATCAGCCTCTTCCTGGTACCCACATAAGTGACTCATAACCTCGGCTTCAAAGCCATCTTCTGATTGATGCTCTGACTGTTGGTGAGCAGTCCATGAGGTGTTTAACCACATCCCATTGATGCTGCAGTCTTCCTCACCATACAGCGGTGTTAAGCACCGCCTCCATTCCTGTAACATCAAAGGACTCTGGATCATCAATTAGTCAGAAAGCTGTTCTTCCTTGTACAGACCAACACATCATGGTTCTGGCCCTTAAGAAGCATCGACGTTTATCTAGGGTCAGATAAGCCTGGAAATCCTACCAATAGGACCACCCACAGCTGCAGAGCTTAGTGGCAGGAGTCTGGACGCACAAGAAGCAAAGAGCCATGGCATCCAGAGCAGGCATTCCCAGCTGTGATCCGAATTGTAGTTTCTGATTCTCTGCTTTCATTATTTTGGGACGTCTTGTCACCTCTCTTGACACAGAGGTCTCTGTCCTCCCACGAAGGAAACGAATGCATTCCGAAATACAGATAACTCTGGACATGACAGTAATGCAATGATGGATTACCCTGATGTTTTCTCCTCCCCTGAATCCATTAAAGGGGGGAATTGGATTCTACCTAATCAGGACCTTCATTCGTCTCCTTAACTGCTTTATAAGTTACTGCAGTAAGGAGTCACAAATGAGGAGCATATTAGCCCTTTCCCCCACCCCCCATGCTCACCTTCAGCCCATCCCTGCCACAGTCCCATCTTTCGGTCCTTCAAAGTCGCTCAGCAGCAAAAACATTCTGGGAGCTGAGGGGGAAGTCTGCTAATGGGATTCCTAGTCCCTGCAACAGAAGAGACCGAGTTAGGAAAGGCACATGATGCCCAGGGCTCTCATTCAGGGGAATGAGACACTGGCACAATTCTTCCTAAACTGTAACACTTGACAAGTTATTTGCATATTCCATCTTGGATGCTTTGATCTAGGAGACAGTGAGTCTTTAGAGGCTGTCAGGTTACTTCATGAGAATTCTGAGTACTTGAAAGCAGAGGGAAAAAACCTCTCCTAAAGTTCTCTCTTTCTTCAACTTTTTTTTGTAGCCTTGAAGAAAAGAATAAGGAATAACGTACGTCAAAACCCTAACCCTAACCCTAACTCTAACCAGGTTCACTAGTGCCCATGAAAAATCTGATAAAGACTGTTGGAGGCAATACCAGGATTTGCAATTTTTTTGCTTATTCTATTATGTAGTATCTTAGTTGTTTCCTAACACATTAGGAAACACTGCTGCATATGCAACATGCATTATGATGGCCACTAGCCGTGTGGGTCATTTGCATTTTAAAATAATGACAATTAAATTGAATTAAGATCTCAGGTCCCTCCACAGCGCTTGCTCTGTCACCACTGCTCAATGCTCCCTGTGTCAGGATGGTGCGACTGCAGGCTATGGAAATGGGCAGACAGCTGTGTGAAGGAGCCTTAATCTCCCAGCCTGGGAACCTCCAAGAGCTCCACAATAGTTAATCATCTAATTAGCCGCCTTTTGTCAAAGCCTTTTTCTCTTATTAGCGTGTGATCGCATTCATCCCGCTTTCATAACCTACCTAGCCGTGGAGAGATAGTTTGCAAATTAAAGTCCGCATGCTCCTGGTTCTAGACCTTGTTAACTGTCAGGGTCACATGTCAGTCCTTCTGAGTCACTAAGCTTAGCTTAATCTATTAGATTTTTTTTTGATTAAGTATTATCAATGACCCGCTTCATTCCCTCAAAGGGGGGGCAAAATGCATTAGTTTTGCATAATGCTGGTATTCAACTGATAAACATATGCAAATTTAGCATGACAATTGGGTTGGATGTGTGAGAAACATCAGCAAACAGGACTGAAAGCGATGCAGCTTCTGATTGTGAGTTCACGCTCAAACCTTGATATGTTAATTCAACTTGACCTGCATACAAGGAAGGGAGAGGCAATGCTTTATGAGGCTGGTTAATGAAATCTTCATTATTCCATATTGATGTATTCTTTCAGATGTGCGTCTGGGGCAGCCACTGTCTGTTTCTTCTTCCTCCTTTACTACCCATTGTCTGACGCTCATCAACCACCAGCTGTTACTTGATCAGGAGAAGGAAAATGGAGTGAACCGTGACTGTCAATATGAATCTTCAGGAGGGCTTCTTCTAGGCCATGGAGGTTGGTGATGTGGTATTTGATGCACCTAAAACATGAACATTGAGAGAGCATCTTCTGCACTGAACACTCTGTGTACTCATTTAATGATCCCAACAACCCCCTTTCTCTGATGAGGAAACTGAGCCAAGCAGAGGTTGAACAGTTTGCTCAAGTTCACATAGCAGGCTGCAAAACCAGACGGTGTAGGTAGGACCACACTCCAGTGCTTACCCATAAGGCTCATCACGGTGCCTGCCCAAGTCCCTTCCAGACTGTGTCATGGTCTTGAGTGTAGCCTGGGTGGAGTGAGGGTCTGTTAGTCCGGGAGTCTCGTAGGATGAGAGCCCTGTGGCAGGGGTCATGGTTATCCCGAAGGCGTCAGGGACACCAAGGATCCATCCTGGCTGTTTTCATTCGTCCCCCGTCTGGGCTATTTTAGTTGGCCAGAGTAGAGAAAAGAGAATTCTTCTCTGTCCCCTTTGTCCAGGCCTGGGTCTCAGGGCTTTCTTCGGTGCTCAGGGAAAGCCAGGTGCTGTTTTGTTGTGGTCCCCCTGGCCCTCTTTGGTGGGCTTGGAGCAAACAGGCTTTTGTGAGAACTGGAGAGTTTGCATGGCTCCTTGGGAACAGAAAACTGCCTTTGACTTGTGAAGGTGACCGGCCAAATACGCTCATGCTCCAAGACCCATTTCTGACTGTTAAAAATTCAAGAGGTAAAAGGCTATTTGCTTGTGGATCGCTCCTAATTAGCCCACTCATAGCTTCTCAGGTGTGGAAATGTATGGGGGGGTGCCTACACTGAAGTCCAGGGCACACTCTTCTGCTCGTGCGCACTTGGTTGGCTCACAAAGCAGGAAGCCTGTGTGAGCTGCACAGTGCGATCCTGTAAGCTGAGCTGCTTGTGGGAGCTACGCCCCTACTCCGTATCTGCAGCAAGGGCACTGACAGGAGGTTGGGGTGACAGAGCCAGATTAGCAGGAGTGATGTGTCTCTCTGGCTGCCTGGGTGGTCTTTGTTCCTGCCATCCTGGAAAAGATGATTAGATAATGGATGGAAGAGAAGCTTCCAGGTCATAGGCCCACCCTCCTTGCTGTTCTACAGATAAGGAAACCAGATCTTGGAGTGCTAAGAGGACATGCCCAAGATCAGTTTGATTTTGATCGCTGATTCCACCCAAAGGGAACCAGCCTACTCTCGCAACCTTCCAAGTGCAGCCAATTTCTAACGCGTGCGTCTTGATGGCCTTAGTACTACTTTGTGTTGAAGTCTCAAATTATAATGCTCACACACTATACACTTTTAGGCAGAAGGAATTGGGGTAAAGGAGATTTTTTTTAAAAATAGTTATTCATAATGGTTCACCCACTAAAAGGATTTCAGGAGAAAGGGTGGCACTGGGATGGGAATAGAGTTAGATTAGAACAGAGTTATTAATGCATAGCAGGGATGGTCAGAGAAAAGAAGTCTAGCGAGTTTCTACATTAGGCAGCCAAGGGAACAGCAGAAGCAATTTAGTCTTGGAGAAAAGACGAATTCTTATTTCCCACAGGCTTTCTGAAGTCTTCGATTCCAATACTCAGGCTAATGATCACACTGGCCCTCTTACACTTAGGCACGATGGCTAGTGTCCAGGGGGAGGCGCAGAAGGCATGTTTCTGAGACAGGGGGAGGCACAGAAGGCATGTTTCTGAGACGCAATATTCACGGGGCAGTATTTGTGCTCATGGTGATTGTAGGTTTCACCTAATATTAGTTGTCTGTTTAGAGCCTGTCATAGTCTTTGCCTCTAAGAATGAGGACGTGTCAGGGTACACCAAGGGCAGAACTGCCAGCCAGGGAGACCTCACTAGAATCTGGTCACCCCAGTCCAACAGTGCCTGTTGAGTACCTGTTGTTTGGCCCATTCCTGCTGGAAGGAAGAGATGTGACGGGCATTGTGCCTGATGAGGAAATTTGATTTATTTAAGTCCAAAGGCTTCTAAAGCAATGTAACAGCATAACGAGCTATATTTTTAACAGCCAACACTACGTTTAAGGAACACACTATGGGAGAGCAGACTGCCCAGGAGCCTGGGAAGATGGTTCCTGGGGGAGGTATCGTCATGAATTCCCTTAACTTACATTATATTTCTTTCCAACTGCTGTGTTGGGTGCTGGGCTTTTCAAAGCCATTTTGGTCTCTGTCCTGAAGGAATATGAAGTTAGTAGGTTCTCCATAGAGGAAAAAGACTACTAGCATCTTCCAGAACTGGGAGTGGGAGGAACCCTGTGAGCACAAAGCTAAAGAATGACCTGAGAAAGCAAGGGGCATGCAGGAACCCGAACTTAATCCCATAGGCGATAGAGAGGTAGGCAATAATTTAAGGAGGGGGTGTGGCATGCCCATTTGTGGGCTTTAAAGTTAATTAGGCACAAGGAGTTAATTACACAAAAGGGAAAGCCGGAAGGGACCAGGGAAGCAGGCAGGTGTATAATTCTGGGGTAGAGAACTGTCTTTCACCAAACTGCCTCAAAACCCTAAAACCTTACAGGAAAACAAGAACCACAGGCTTGACTATGTGAGGATTTAAACAATGGGTCACGAAATCAAGCCAAGTGCATGAATGGGGAACTGGACTTGTGGGGAGTAAGGGCTATGGCAGGGATGAGAGAGGGATAAGAGGGGGTAGGGGATGAGAGCAAACAGCATGCCGTATACACACACACACAAAATTGTGAAAGAACAAATTAAATCAATAGAAAAATATTGAAGATGAATAAAAATTTTGAAATGAAGTGTAACACCATGAACTAGAGTTAAAACCAAGAGGTTTTAAGTGTTTAAAGTTAAAAAGGACAAAGTTGGACAGATGAGATGACCCAGGTGGAAAAGACACTTGCTTGACAAGCCTTACCACTGGAGTCCCATCCCCAGGATTCCCATTGGTGGAAGAAAATACCCAGTCCCACCAAGAGACCCTCTGACCTCCTTGCACATGAGTGCCCCAACACATACACATGCATATAAATAAATAAATAAATAAATAAATAAATAAATAAATAAATAAATAAATAAATAAATTTACATTTTTAAGGGACAAAGTGAGAAAAGTTAATAGCCTTGATATGCAAATGAATCTCACACATGCATAAGGAAAAGGACACCTCATAGGAGATGGGTCCAGAGCATGAATAAAATATTTGCAAAAGGAGATATTCAAATTATTAGAAGGTGAAAGATGTTCAAAACTCACCAGTTAAAAGAAATTCAAACATGTAGAGGATTTTTTATTTGTTTCAAGCCCAAAGACAAAGGGCTGAGATGTCTGTTTAACATATCAAAACAGACTGAGCTCTAGCCACCAGGTTCTCCTAGCATCCTTCAGTCCCTACCTGTGACTGGGTATGGATGGATGGTACACCCCACTCCTTATCCTAAACTTCTCCAGCCTACAGGCTGGACTGCCTTCCCCCAGAGGCTCTACCCGGACGGTTTGGTTACCCACCTTTTTTTTCTTTCTTTCTTTTTAGTTTTTTCTTTTGTTTTTTTTTTCTTTTGGCCTTGTGGCTATTGCACCCAGTAACCCTCTCTCAGCTCTCCCTACCCCTCCTCCTCCCCCTACATGGCCCTGCTCAGTGTGGTCGTCCACTCTGGACTCTCCCAGATGTCCCTGCCTCTAACTATGCTTTCCCTTTTATTGCAATAAACTTTCTCTTCCACCACACCTAGGAGAGGTCATGTTCTTTCCTTCCTAATCTGTTTCTTTTTTTTTCATTCCCTTGCTATATTGAATAGATTTTTATTTTAACAAAGACAGAGATGCCTGCATTGGTTCAAAATTAGCACTTGCTGGCACAGCCTGGGGGAAGGTGTTTTGAAGAACGATTTGCAGAACTCTAGGGACACCTCACACACCACCTTAGAAAATTTTCTTTCGGGAATATTCTCAAGGAAATATGCTAACTTACTCCTGTTTTAACCATTTCAATAGTGTTTAGTGTGTGTGTGTGTGTGTGCGTATGTGTGTGTCTGCACGCGCATATGTGTGGCACAATACAAAAGAAACCAAAATACCAACCCCAACCCACAAGGAAACAATATAAATACCCAACCCTGATATAAAAGATTGTTTGGCAGGATGGCAGAGGCACACAGATGCCAGGCAGCCATTCAGAAGGTGGGTGGGACGCTCTGTTTACTGACCTGGAAACACGCCCACAATGCATTGTTAGAGGAGAGATCCTGGAAAACTAGCACAGCAAGGGCTCCGTTTTGAAAAGATATATTTTATGTACATAAGCAAAGTTCTGAGAGGGAGGACAGCAAAGAGGTGTGACATTGTTACCAACTGTCAGCAGTAATAAGGCTGGCCTTCTTTATGTCCACTTTTATTTTCTCATTCTTCAATATCAAATATGGATTAATAGGAAAATAAATGTAAAATGTCCAGATAATTAATCTGAGGAACAAAAAAATGAAGGCTACTTAGGTTTCTGCCATGATGCAGGTGAGAATAAAGAAGGCTTGAAGGGACTCAGTGGCTTCTATGTCTGATTATAAATTAGAAAGCCCCTTGAGTGGCACCAAAATGCAGAGTAGAAGCCATAGGATGGGGCCTCGTTGCTGGTCTATTGTGTCTGCCGACACATTACAGGTAAACTTAACATGGATAACCAGACATAGCCCTGTTGCTCTAGGGACAAGAGTTGGTTTAGAGAGAAAGGAGTTTTGGATTCAGATTCTGTTTCTATCCTAATTCCCATTAACTGGCAACTTGGCATACCGTGCGATCATCTGAAAAGGAGTTGAGTAATTGTCTTTATCAGATTGGTCTGTGGACAGGTCTGTAAGGGATTGTCTTGAGTGTCTTAATTGACATAGGAGGGTCCAGTCCGTTGTGAGCCAGTGCAGTTTTCTGGGGGGGCAGGTGGTCCAGCCAGTGCTGTGTAAGAAAGCTGGTTAAGCCCAAGCCTCTGAGCCGGCCACAGGGTGAGCCAGCAAGCCATGCTTCTCCATTGTTTCTGATCCAGATTCCTGCCATGAGTTCCTGTTCTGACTTCCCACAATGATGGGCTATGTCCTTCCCCCCACAAACTGACTTTGGTCAGTGTTCTGTCACAGCAACTGAAATGAAACTCACCACAATCCCCCAAAGTATATTGCTAAGCAGGGAAACTAAGGCTTTTGTGGTTAGGCTACACTGCTCAAATGGAGGAACTTCTAGCATATTCTGGGTGCAAAGATGCTGCAGGAATAAACATCCCATCTCTTCAAGGCCTCGAGAGTGAGTTAGCGTGGCAGCACTGCCAAGGCAGAGAGTTCTAACACTACAAAGAAAGATGGCATTTCCTACTTGAGAGAGCAGAATGGTGAATTCCATCAGAACTGTTATGGTTAGCATGAGAAGGATACCTGGTTCCCAGCTGGTGAACCTGTTTGGGAAGGTTTAGGAGGTGTGGCCTTGATGAAGGAGTTATGTCACAGGGGATAACTTTTGAGGTTTCAAAGAATTCTCACCATTCATTTTCTCCCCCCTCAGCCTTACATGGGATCAAGGTGTGAGCTCCAAACTTTTCCTGCTGCCATACCTTTCCTTCACCACCATGGACTCTAGGCTCCTGGAATTCAAGCCCAAATCAAATGCTTTCTTTTATAAGTTGCCTTGATCATGGTGCCTTATCACAGCAATAGAAAATCACTAAGGCAGAGAGTCTTTGGAGGAGTACTTTGGTTTTAAGGCCTATTGAAGCTTGCTGTTTTATTACTAATCACACCCTCAGTGGGTGGGAGCGGACATCCCACAACTGAGTGTTTTCAGCACAACACAATAGCTTCCCTTAAGGTTTAAAATTTATGATTTGCTTTTAATTGCTACCTGTCTTAGTAAGTGTTGCTCAAACAGGAAAGAAAATGCCACATATTCTCAGCAGGCTTTGGTGCCAGAGGTTGTTAAGGCAATTTGGAGAGAGTTCTTAAAGGATGTTAGGTAAATACAGATGAATTTCAATATACTGTTTACATTGACATTTCTATTCTGGATACTATCAGAGGGACTTTGTAGAGCTGGGGAGGAATTCTATTGGATTTTGGCTGGGCGGGGGTTGATACTTCTCACTCCTTATTGGCTGAAAAACAAATTAATGAAGCCCTTATAAGCAATATCAAAATATCAACCATACCTTCCATAATTAAGCACTCCTTTAAAAATAAAAGTTATACAATCTTCTTTTGCTGTCTTTGACTTCATCCCAATACCAGTGGGAGGAAATGAACTCTGGCTGCAACTTCCACTGACGGTGACCTAACTTTACATGTTGGAGCAGAGACCTTGACTTTGTCCTCTCTCCCTCTTGAGATCAGTGTTCCATAGATGCCCGGGAAAGATTATCCCAGGACCTGGGGAAATCAGGCAGGAAATGGCAGCATTTCCACCAGAGGTCTAAGGGTGCACTGAGACACTGGCCTGGTCCCAGACCAAAGCCTGAGGACCCTCTTCAAAAGGCCTCAGGAGTAGGAATACAGACCCAAAAGCTCTCTCAAAAGACATAAAGACACACCGAGTCACTGGCTGTAGAGAGCAGCCCCGGGAGGTGAGGAGGTAGGTACCTCTGAAGTTACCCATCCAGTTGCTCTTTGACATCAAAGTGCCTGTGCGCATTCACCTCTAATTGGCAGGTTAACATGCTGGGCAGGTGTGGGCAGGTCTCTGGAAGATAAGAGTGGAAGGCTTTGAATTTCAAATCCAAGATCTTTGTGTTCCGCTCAAGCTGGCCTTCTCTGGTTGGGACTTCTGTAAGGGGTTGTGATTGACCACAGACTCCTTCAAGGCCTAGGCTGTGGATTCCTAATGTGGTCCCCAGACTCTAAAATGCTCAGGAACTACTTAAGAGACCTCATCTCCACTCATATTTTCAGGACTAGATTACTTGGTAAGTAAAAATTTAGGCAAAACCAAAATGTATTCATAAGTGGTGAGCCTTCCTTTCTGCCCTTCGATGTCCCCTAGATCACCAATACTTTCCCCTAAAGGCATCACTGATAGTTTTTTTTGATACCCTATCAGAGATGGTTTTCTTATAGTTCCTCACCCCCTACATACCACTTGACTTAGAATAGAATTATGTCCTTATCAACCCATCTTAAATAGAAAAGATCTTGTCAAGTGTGTATAGTACACTCAAACTACCAAACGTCAGGCAGGGCTCAGAAACAGTATACACAGAGGCTCATTCTTGCCACTGGTGATGGCAGGGTTAGCTAGGAGCATCAGTCCTCTGCTCCTCACCTGTGTCTCAAGAGACTATTGTAGGACTGTCCTCCGTTGCTCGCTTAGGGAAAGGCCAAAACTCTAATCTCAAAGGATGTCTTCTACTCACTACTTCCGGCATCTGCATCTTCATGAATTTCAAAGAACATTAAAGTGGAAGCACACAGACACACACTTGTAAATTCATATATATTTATTTCACACAGGTAGAAGTCAACTGTAGCTGGACATGGTGGTATATACCTATAATCCTGGAATTTGGGAGGGAGAGGTAAGACGCTTGGCAGTTCAAGTTTATCCTTGAACTTGTATGAGTGAGCTTGAGACCAGCCTTTATTACCGGAGACCATATCTCAAAACAAAACACAATCAAAGGGACATAAAAAGAAGTACTGTTGTGCACTTGGCCGTTTGCCTTATATTCGCTTATGAGTGGATTCTGGAGAAGATCCCATCCTAGCCCAGCCTATACTGACTTACCCAAGAATGGCCAGCCACATACCATAGCACCACACCCTGTAAGATTGAGTCTAATGTATTCCACCAAGCCTCTCACTAACGGATTTTGGCTTTTCCCAGTCTGTCAATGCTTCAGTGGCTGTCTCTAAGAATGTGGAGATAGTTCTGAGACAGTCATATTGGATGTACAACCTAGTAGTCAGTTCAAGCATTCTAAGTTTTTATATAGACACATTCTCCTCCAGCTATCAGACCAGTTCACAGTCCTTCCTGGATACAACCAAGACAGAGTGAGACCTTGAAAATACCATGGGATGTGAGGGAAGAAAGCCACAGAGGCTACGTTGTTTAAGATTCCCATGCAGTGTGACATGCAGAACAGGCAAATGCATAGAGAGTACATGGCAGTTGTCAGGGGCAGTGGTGAGGGAGGGAAGAAGGAAGGAGTGTAATGGGACATCCAGTTTTGTTTGGGGATGAAGAGGTGTCCTAAATTCAGGTTGCATAGGTGATTATGTTATGGTATATTTTTGAAATGGTCTATTTTATGATATGCGAATTCTATCTCAGTAAAGCTGTGGCGTGGGGGGGGGTGTGGGGTGTGGGTGTGGGTGTTTGTGTGTGTGAAGGCCAGTAGTCAACGCTGGTGTCTTCTTCAGTCATTCTCCTTTCATTGTTTGAGGCGAGGTCTCTCACTGAACCTGGAGTTTACCAATTAAGCTAGAGTGGCTGGTGGATGACAAGCCCCAGTTATCCTCCTGTCTCTGTCTCCCAGACTCCAGGATACAGGTGCAGTTAGTGTCTTGTGTTTGTACTCTGTTGCTGGGGATCAACCTCAGGTCCTCATGGCTGCTTGGGAAGGGCTCTATAGACTGAGGTGACTCCTTGGCCTATGCTGCTATTATTTGGGTACCCAGTTCTCTCTTGCCCATGATACTGTATGATCACACTCCTTAGTCATCACCATGTCAGTCACGTTCTTCTTAGAGGAAGACCCTGCAGGAAACAGTGATCAAATGTTCAACCAGGGATTGTAGGATGTCAACTAACAGCAATGGACAGGAATAAGATTGCAGCAAGCCAAAGTCAGCAGCCATCCAAGGAGCAAGCTGCTAACAATCACCAAAGAACTCAGTAATCTAAATAAATGAGCATTTCCAAAAAGAGAGGAGGGACCCATCTTTTCTACACTAGGGGATTTGAGACTATCGTTTTGTGGACTTGACCACGTCCCTTATGCTGCCTTTGAATGCAGAATGGAATGCCTTCAGTGGGAAATGCGCTGAAGCGGCTGTAGGTAAAGAAGGCGTGGAGGCTGAATAAAGATATTATTTCTGTGCACAATTCCGGGGCTACTCTTAGAGCTAGCTGGTGTTTTCAAAGACGCGGGTTTACTTTGGATTCTGTTTCAACCCTGTTCACCTCTCACCTCTCGATTAACCTTGCTAAATTCTTCTTTTTCTATGATGTCTTATATTTCAACCTGTTTGTGCCCCGTGGGATTAAAGGCTAAATACTCACTAACAAGAATAATCCCCTAAGTGGGCAGAATTCTAAAACTGTCAAGCATTTGATCGCCAAGGAGGGAGGGGAGAGCGGAGAGAAGGTAGGAAGTGAAGATAGCAAGAGGTTTACGATTTTCACCTTGGTAATTGATTGCAAAGGGACTCTCCAAGCCAATATTTGCATGAAAAAAGCCTGTCTTAATTCCCAGGAATAAGCTCATTTCCCCCCACTTCCTTTGAGAAACAAAAGAACCCCAAGAAACTGAGCTCCCATAACAGAGGCCTTGACACACTTGACATTTCCCAGTTTGGGACTCAGCTCATATGACTTTAATAAAAAAAAAAATGAGCTCTTTTACAGGCGTGTTTCCATGTGTGAGCCTCTGGGCCTTGTCTTCTCTGCATGTATTGGCTCACCGAATCCTCACAGCTCTCCAATGAGGACAGCCTGACGTGGATTGCTGCTCCAGACTGCGGTCATCTCTGAAGCCCTAGCCCCCAAGGTGATTGCGGTTAACTGAAAACCCCAGTGTGGTCCCTCACAGTGGGATTGGGGCCTTTACCAGAGAGATTGCTTCCTGCTTTCTCTCCTTTCATCTTGAGAAGACTTCTGAACCCCAGAAAAAAAGGGCTCACCTCAGACTCTGCCTGCCAGTGCCTTGATTTTGGATTTCACAGCCTCCAGAGCTGTGAAGAAGAAATAGTTTTCGTTTAAACTATTTGGCTGGTCTTAAGGAGCTATCTTATAGAGAAGGAAGTTGAGACCTGAGTGGCTTGCACAGTAAGAAGAAAGAGACAAGACAGGATCAAAGCCACACAGCCCTGCCAGGCTATCCTCCTTGTGACCACGGTCAAGTGATGACAATGAAGGCCACAGTTTCCCTGTGCTCTCTCCATTTCTCTTGCAGCCCCCCCCCCCATGTCACACCTACAGAAGGAGACTGTTCCTGCTTCCATAACGGCTCTCCGTATTTTGGTCATACCTCCTTTTCAACTGGGAGCCCCATAACGGCCACGGAAACAAGAGTTTGGGGAAGGAAGTTGTATCCGAAAGGGCTGATTGTAACTTCTGTGATGTGAAGAGGTTGGAATGCTGCAGATCCTGAGTCTGACTCAATTCATCTTGGGCTACCTTGAAGCCCACTGAATAGCCATCCTTTGCCTAGATCCGTGCCAGACCTAGCGTTGTGACTACCAGATGGAAATGTTTTGGAATGTATTTGGCAGACCGCTTGTTCCCACCAACCCAAAGCTAAGCCATCAGATTACATACAAACCCTGCAGCTGAGATCTCCACAGCTGTCACCCACCCCTCTCGTGCTTCTGCCGATATGTTTGAAAAGTGTCTTGATTGATCACTTTATCCTATGTGTTATTATAAGAATTTCATGAAGCTTTCTCCACATAGGAGCATGAAATATGGGGTAACCTAAACCTATGTTGAGGGACCATTGTCATATTTGGCTTCAGAATAAACTACCTCTGATTTCCTTTGAGGTGAGAGTTGTGGTTTTTTGTCAGCAGCAGAGATGGTTTTCTAATCCTGAATTCCCAACTTCTATCCTGGTGCTTGGGTGGGTGTCAAGTAAGTCCCTGCTCCTTGACAGAGTCTCATAGACCCTCAAGTTGGCTTTGAGCTCCACAGTAGCTAAGAATGACCTTGAACTTCTTATCTCTTTGCCTCTCTCGTCAAAGAGCTGAGATTACAGGTGTGTCCTGTTATGGTGTCGAAAACTAGAAGCTAACACTGAGGTACTGCAAAGTAAAAATTTATTAGCAGCCGGGCCATATTTTCAGTCTCCCATAGCAGGAGAATGAAAACAGCCTAGAATAAAGGAGGAGTAGTCTCTTCATAACCAAGTGGTTAAAAGTGGGAATTTGCAGCTATGTTCATGATCATGGGAAAGGTACATGCTATGGGTATATGGTCAGACAGTTAACATACCATGAAGCATCATATGGTCAGTCTTTTCTCAGAACAAAGAAAATAATTTACAATGTGTAATTCACAAGGCCTTTGAGGAAGAACCTGTCAAAAAAAATGTTGACCTCTAGCTAAGAACACAATCAAAGTCTAACACTGTTTAACTAAAAAGGAAAGAGTCACCTGTCCCTTACTGTGCACCACCATCCCTCTTTGGGAGATGCTGGGAATTGAACACAGGGCTCAGTGTTTGCCAAACAAGTGTTCTACCCACTGAACAATGTCCCTAGCCCACGAATCTGTTTTATGTTGTTGTTAAACATTTTATATTGTTTGATAAGAAGGGTAACATATCAAAGCAGGCCGTCTGGTTACTCAGCTAACCAGCAGACTTGGTTGGGTTTCGGAGCCAGCAGAGACCTAGTGAACTTTTGGTGTTTCTGCCAGAACAAGCCTGGTGTAGAGCAGCAAGGGTGACGGTCAGGGATTCTGTACCACTCGCTCACAGGAAGTGGTTGGTTGTTGGTTGCTGGGGAGCAGGCTCTGAGAGAGAATTCAGGTGCAGGATGTTTATTTCAGAGAGTACTTGGAAGGAAGAATGCCGGGGCAGGATGCAGGATGGATGGAGGAAGAAGCTAAGTTGTGATACAGGATGGAGCGTGATCTTGGCCCACCTCCAAACTTACTCAGGAATATCCAGCCACTAGTTCTAGGCTACCTGGACAGGGGTCTCAGGCTAGGTGGCCACTGAAGGAACTGGGACAATGAGCTCTCAACATCTGCCCGATGTGCTGCAGGGTCCTCTGCAAGGGACCTGCTTCCAGGAAACTGTTTTTGTGGCATAGGGGCATAGCACAGAGGACTTTTATAACCACACACGGCTACTTTCGTCTCTTGAGCCAGATTCTTTACAATTCTTGGTAGATGTCCAACAATTATAAGACTGTAGATGATCTTCATGTCTGTTCTCTCTGCATGAGATCCCCTGCTATGAACATTCCAGCCCCGACAGCCACCTTTTAATCTATTTTCTTATCTTCCCTTCATCTCTCAGGGGAAGAGCTTTCCTTTCCTTCTCCTCATCCTGGTCCCTCACCTGTAACTTAGACTAGGTCTTTTTTTTTTTTTTATTGCCATACAAGATAATAGGATAAGATTAAATTGCTGAGCCAATTGAGTCAATGGGTTTTTTAAATGCAGGTTCTGCTGCTTATCAAATACGTGACTCTGGCCAATTTACCTAAGCTCACCGGGCCTCAATTTCTTATCTATAAAATGTGGACATGAAACATGCCTTCCTAGGGCTGTGCCGAGAATGAAATGAGTTAGTGCCATTGCTGTGTTGCTTACCAAGCCCAAGAACTCCTATTGTAATTGCTGGTCATGCCTGATGCCTTCCTGACTGCCTGGTTGCTCCTAGCTCCTCTCTGGGAAGCGCTTTCATCATTTGGTCCCTCTGCCTCCATCGCTATTGGTGATGGCATTACTGTTACCCAAATGCCTATGCATTCAAGCCACAGCTGTTTAGCTCAGGAACAGACATCTTCACTGAGCAGGAAAATTTTACCCTTGGAGTGACAGACCTCGAGCCAGTTAGCTATGGGTTAGTGAACCGAAAGGTTTGGTGCAGTTGGGTCTGAAGCCATTGCCACAACCCCCCTGCATGAAGAAAGAGAGCTTTTCTATTAAGATGAACACATAGTTGGCACAGATATATGAAAAAAACCAGAGAAGAGAAGTCCAGAGAAGAAATGGGGAGTTCTCGTAAGATGAATATTCCAGCGCCTGAGACCATGCTGAGCAATCTGCTTGCTCCCTTCACACCCCAGTTTCTTTCTCAGTCACCCTCGAGTTTCAGATGCTCCCAAAGAACTTGCTCTGTTCTGTACACTGGGGAATATGATAAAATCACTGAACTTTAGTGAAGAAGGAACCATCTGGAAATTATGTGTGCATGCATGCACACCCTGGTTTTAAGGATCGAAGACACCCTCCCACCGGGTGGTGGTGGCACACACCTTTAATCCTAGCACTTGGGAGGCAAAGGTAGGTAGATCTCTGTGAGTTTGAAGCCAGCCTGGTCTGCAGAGTGAATTCCAGGACAGTCAGAGCTGTTACACAGAGAAACCCTGTCTTGAAAAACAAAAAGCAAACAAAGAAAAGCTCAAAACAACAAAAGAAGAAGAAGGAGAAGGAGAAGAAGAAGAAGAAGAAGAAGAAGAAGAAGAAGAAGAAGAAGAAGAAGAAGAAGAAGAAGAAGAAGAAGAAGAAGAAGAAGAAGAAGAAGAAGAAGAAGAAAAGAAAGACAACCTCCCCAGACCCCAGATGGGAAGTGTTGATTTTCAAAAGTAGATTTAACCTCTTCAACTACGTTGTGAAGTCTCTGGACACTTTCTTGATCAGAAGAACAAAACGAGAGAATTTCAAAGTGAAAATACCACTTACCATGCCCCCAGGACTCTTGTGGGGAGATGGCTCAGTTGGCAGAGTGCTGGCTACACAAGGATCTGAGTTTGGCCACTCAGCACCCATGTAAAGATCTGAGTTGCTGGTGTGCGTGTATAACCTGTGCACTAGGATTGGCTGAGGCAGGCAGATCCCTGAACTCACTGGCTAGCTAACCTAGCCAAATTGGTGAGTTAAGCGATCAGTGAGAGACCCTCTCTCTCTCTTAAAAAAAATGTATTCACAGCATACAGAGGGAAATCCCACATCAATGGAGTAAAATTAAGGAAGACCCTCTATATAAACCTCTGCCTTACACACACACAAACACACACACACACACACACACACACACACACACACCCCACATGTTATGGGATAATGCTCTTGTACCCTGTAGAGATTTGTCACTCATATTGGTTTAATAAAACACTAATTGGCCAGTAGTCAGGCAGGAAATAAAAGCAGGCAGGTGACCAGACTAGGAGAATTCTGGGAAGAGGAAAGACTCAGTCTGTAGCTGTCACCTAGTTGCAGAGGAGGCAAGATGAGAATGCTGCTCTGATAAAAGGTACCAAGCCATGTGGCATAAATAAAAATTATGGGTTAATTTAAGTTGTAAGAGCTAGTTAATAAAAAGCCGGAACTAATAGGCTGTAATTACAGTGTTGTAATTAATATAGCTTCTGTGTGATTATTGGGTCTGGGTGGCCGGGAAATGGAAGCACAGTCTCAGTCTACAACCCACACACATACAACAAAACAGAATAATAAAGAGCAGAAACTCCACTTTATGGTAAAGGTTTATTTCAAGAGGAGAATCCTGACGACTTATAGTCACAGTTCTGAGAGTGTGAAGCAGGTGACATTGATCAGTATTTAGTCATGCCATGATCGGGGTTAGCACTGTAGATGCCTCACTCGGCTGTTTTAATACATCGATGTATTGCTTGCTACAAGAAGAAGAAAAAAAAGGATGAACACCCACAAACATACACTCAGATTCTTAAAAGAAAAAGCTTTGTTTACAATAGTTCATGCAAAGTTTTGACTCCCTACCCCTAAAACAAAAACAAAAAACCAAGTAAACAAAAAAAG